>JAJPUD010005819.1:0-12550 GCA_023553655.1 Myrmecobius fasciatus
ATAAAATATTTGGGAATATATCTGCCAAGGGAAAGTCAGGATCTATATGAGCAAAACTACAAAACACTCTCCACACAAATAAAGTCATATCTAAACAATTGGAAAAACATCAAGTGCTCTTGGATAGGTCGAGCGAATATAATAAAGATGGCAATACTACCTAAACTAATCTATCTATTTAGTGCTATACCAATCAAACTCCCAAGAGATTATTTAACTGACCTAGAAAAAATAACAACAAAATTCATCTGGAAAAACAAAAGGTCAAGAATTTCAAGGGAATTAATGAAAAAAATGCAAATGAGGGTGGCCTAGCTGCACCAGATCTAAAACTATATTATAAAGCAGTGGTCACCAAAACCATTTGGTATTGGATAAGAAATAGAGTAGTGGATCAGTGGAATAGGTTAGGTTCACAGGACAAAATACTCAATGACAATTGTAATCTAGTGTTTGATAAACCCAAATACCCCAGTTTTGGGGATAAAAACTCACTATTTGACAAAAACTGCTGGGGTAATTGGAAACTAGTATGGAAGAAATTAGGCATTGACCCACACCTACCACCATATACCAAGATAAGGACAAAATGGATTCATGATCTAGGCATAAAGAGTGATATTATAAACAAATTAGAACAATGTAGGATGGTTTACCTCTCAGACCTGTGGAGGGGGAAGGAATTTGTGACCAAAGAAGAACTAGAGGTCATCATTAATCACAAAATAGATAAGTTTGACTATATCAAGTTAAAAAATTTTTGTACACACAAAATGAATGCAGACAAGATTAGAAGGGTAGCAGTAAACTGGGACAATATTTTTACATCCAAAGGTTCTGATAAAGGCCTCATTTCTAAAATATATAGAGAATTGACTCAAATATATAAGAATTCAAGCCATTCTCCAATGGATAAATGGTCAAAAGATATGAACAGACACTTTTCAGACGAAGAAATTGAAACTATTTCTGGTCACATGAAAAGGTGCTCCAAGTCACTATTGATCAGAGAAATGCAAATTAAGACAACTCTGAGATAGCACTACACACCTGTCAGATTGGCTAAAATGACAGGAAATGATAATGATAACTGTTGGAGGGGATGTGGGAAAACTGGGACACTGATACATTGTTAGTGGAACTGTGAACGGATCCAACCATTCTGGAGAGCAATTTGGAGCTATGCTCAAAAAGTTATCAAACAGTGCATACCCTTTGACCCAGCAGTATTTCTACTGGGCCTATATCCCAAAGAGATTTTAAAGGAGGGAAAGGGACCCACATGTGCAAAAATGTTTGTGGCAGCCCTTTTTGTAGTGGCAAGAAACTGGAAATTGAAAAGATGCCCATCAATTGGAGAATGGCTGAATAAATTATGGTATATGAATGTTATGGAATATTATTGTTCTGTAAGAAATGACCAACAGGAGGATTTCAGAGAGGATTGGAGAGACTTACATGAACTGATGCTGAGTGAAATCAGCAGAACCAGGAGAACATTATACACAGCAACAAGACTATATGATGATCAATTTTGATGGACATGGTTCTCTTCAACAATGATGTGATTCAAACCAGTTGTTCTGCAATGAAGATAGTCATATACATCCAGAGAGAGGCCTGTGGGAACTGAGAGTGAACCACCACACAGCATTTTAATGCTTTCTGTGAATATTTCCATGCATTTTGTTTTCCTTCTTAGGTTGTTTTTTCCTTCTTCTCTTTCTAGATCTGATGTTTCTTGTGCAGTAAGATAACTGTATAGATATGTATACATGTATTTGTCATATAATTTATCCTATTTAGCATGTATTAGATTACCTGTCAGCTAGGGGTGGGAGGTGAGAGGAAGGAGGGGAAAAGCTTGGGAAAAAAAAGTTTTTGCAAAGGTCAATGTTGAAAGGTGACTCATGTTTTTGTAAATAAAAAGCTTTATAAGCCTTTAAAAATACAAAAAACAGATAGGTAAATTATCCCCTTTTCTCCTAATTTTTAAAAATAATATCATCCATTATGTCCAAATCATGTACATATTTTGACCTTATTTTGGCAGATCTATGTCAAGTTTCTGACATTATTTTCCAGTTTTTCCATCAATTTTTGTCAAATAGTGAATTCTTATGTGGAGGTTTATCAAATACCAGATTATTATCCCTTGATTATTGTGTCAGGTGTATCTAATCCATTCCTCTGACCTCCCACTCCATTTCTTAGCCAATATTAAATTATTGTGATGACTGCTGCTTTATAATATACTTTTAGGTTTGGTACTGTGAAACCACCATCTTTTGTATTTTTTTTCATTAATTCCCTTGATATTATTGAGCTTTTGTTCTTCAAGATGAATTTTGTTATTATTTTATTCTAGTTCAATTAAATAATTTTTGCCAGTTTGATTTGTATGGCACTGAACAAGTATACCAATTCAGGCAGAACTGTCTTTTTATTTTATTAGCTTGGGCTTGCCATGAACAATTTATATTTTCCCAATTGTTTAAATCTAATTTTATTTTTGTGAGAAGTGTTTTGTAATTTTGTTTATGTGGTTCTTGGGTTTATCTTGGCAGGTAGACCCCCAAGTATTTTATTTTGTCTACATTAATTTTAAATGGAATTTCTCTTTCTGTTTCTTGCTGATGGGCTTTTTCAGTAATATATAGAAATGTTGATGATTTGTGTGGACTTATTTTATACAACAACTTTGCTAAAGCTGTGAATTTTTTCCAGTAGGTTTTTGGATGATTTTCTATTCTCGAAGTATATCATCATTTCGTGTTCAAAGAGTGATAGTTTTATTTCTTCATTGCCTATTCTAATTCCTTTAATTTCTTTTTCTTTTCTTATTGCTAAAGCCAACATTCCTAATACAACGTTGAACAATAGTGACGATAATGAGCATTTTTGTTTCATCCCTGCTTTTACTGGGAATGACCAGCTTCTCTAGATTACAATTGATGCTTGCTATAGGTTTCAGATAGATGCTGTTTAGCATTTTAAGGAAAGTGCTCTTTATCCCCATGCTCTCTAGTATTTTTTTTTATAGGATTGAGCGCTATATTTTGTCAAGAGCTTTTTCTGCACCTATTGAGATTATCATATGATTGCTGTTCATTTTATTATTGATATGGTCAATTATATTAAAAGTTTTCCTCATATTGAACCAGTCCTGCACTCCTGGTATAAATCTCACTTGGGTGTAACATATTATCCTATTGATAAGTTGCTGTAATCTCTTTGCTAGTATTTTATTTAAAAATTTTGCATCAATATTCATTACAGCAATTGGTCTGTCATTTTCTTTCTCTGTTTTGACTTTTACTGGTTTTGTTATCAGTATCTTATTCGTTTCATAGAAGGAAGACTCACTCATTCTTTAGGCTTAGATTATTTAGTTTCCAATTAATTTTTAATTTATGTTTCCAAAGCCCTTTATTGAATGCACATTTTGTTGCATTATATTCTGAAATTGATGTATTAAATATTTCTGCTGCTCTGCATTTGGCTATGAGATTTTTCTGTCTTAATACATGGTCAGTTTTTGTGTAGATGCCATGTACCACTAATAAAACAGTCAGTTACTGTGTATTCCCATTCAGGTTTCTCTAGAGTTCTAACATTTCTAACTCTTCTTCTTTTATCTGTTTCCTTAACTTCTTTCTAATTTATTTTTAGTTAGATTTATCTATATCAGAGTTTGAAATTGAGATTCCCCCATTAGTATAAGCTTAACCTTTTGTTTTCTCCTGTAACTTAATTTATTCCATTTCATGAATAAATGTTTAGTAATCACTATTCCATTGCATTTGGTCCTTTTTTTAGTAAGATATAGTTTCTAAATCTATTTTTGCTTTTGCTTTGTCTGAGATCCTTATTGTTAGCCCTGTTTTTGTTTCAGCTATAGCATAACTGATTCTGCTCCAACTCCTTATCATTATTTTGTGTCTCTGTGATTCAAATGTGTTTCATGTAAGATTTTGTTTTTTAATCCAATCTACTATTTACTTCTGTTTTATAAGTGAGTTCATTCTATTATCATACAGTTATGATTACTAATCGTGCATTTCCTATTATCATTATATCTCTCCTTTTCTTTCCCTTTGAAAGTCACTGCTGCTGATTTAGTTGCTCTAATTTCTACATTGTCTTATTGGGGCAGGGCCTCACTGATGCCTTGCTAGGGCACATGTACTGGTGAATTGCCTGGACTGTATACACTGGAGTATTCTTCATTCTCATCCCATTGATACAGATGTTTCATGCTGAGCTTCTGTGTTTCTTGCCTGGCAAATTTTTTCACTTTTCTCTTTTGTTGGTTTTGACTCTCCAGAATTTATTCCAAATAGTTAAGAGGAATATTTGAGAGAGCTCAGGCTAGTTTCTATTTTCTTCTGCCATCTTGGCTCTATTTTCCAGTGCAGTTTATTGTTAACTACATAATAAAGAATGTGAAAAGAAGGAAATTGCAAGCAGAGCAATGGTAATGGACCAGGAGAATGGAAAAGAGAGGAAGAGAGACTGAAGGTTATGGTGAGAACAACTAAAGGTCCAGAGGAATGAAATAAAGGATGGTATGGAAGGATTGGTGGGCTTGAGACTACTTCTCTCTCAGTGTATGAATATATTATCTAGAAAACCCAAACTCTCTGAGAAGTCTTGATCTTAGAAGAGATAGAATAAAACAAGAGCCATGAGACATTTTCATTCTTTTGCCAAGGGAAAAGGGAATGTGAACATCGTGTACTAGCTCTGGCACAGAAATCAAGAAAGTAATCAGAATGCACACAATATGATGTAGGACTGTGCATATAGGAGAGATGTGATTGGATGAGCCAAAGAGACTAGAATGAGAACAGGAATGGACTCACTGGGTAAGATTTATGTCTCTCTGAAATCAATATACAGGACATTTCCTTTCTATGCTATCTCAGAGTTCTTTAGTGCCATTTGTTTACATTTTCATCTATTTGTATTTGCTGGGCCTTGACCACACTGGAACATTCTGGCCCCTCACCTTTTAGTTTCTCTGTTTTTCCTTTAAGACACAACTCAAAACTCATAAAATGGAAGAGGCATTTCTTAGTTCCACTCCAATTGGTGATGGCTCTCCTTTCATATTATTTTTCATCTATTCTACAGAAGCCTCATTATTTAAATGTTGTTTCTTCCATTAAAGTGTTTACTACCTGAAAGTAGGGACTGTTTATTCATTCATTCATAATTTTAAAAAATGTCCTTGTATCCTCAGTGCTTAGTATAGTACATGGTAAGTGGAAATTAATAAATTATTTTGATGAATTGTCTGAACAATCACTTTCTTCTTTTTTCCCCACCCTCTGATTAGTGGGAAAAAGATATAAGGGAGGAGTTAAGAAATTCAACTGCCCAATTGTAGCCATCATGACTTATAAATGGAAGCTTGTTACTTTAAATGTTTATTTTTAACTTTCCAAGTCAATGTACATGCACATATTGTACATACAAATATATATATATATATATATACATATATGCATATATACACATATATACATATGTTATTTAAATTTTCTATGAAATAAATTGCCATTAACAGTGATTTGTGTCCAAGCCTATAAGTGTACAGTTTGAGATTCAGAGAGGGAAAAGTAATTGAAAATGAAAAGATTTTCTTCAACTCACATTGTACTGATATGAGAAATTATTCAATTTTGGTAAAATCCCAATGTATATTCATATCTATTTCACTACTTATGAACACAGAGAAACTTAATGAACAAGCAAACCAGTAATAGTGAGAATTGGGAGGTAATCTGTTATTTTGGTAAGCAATCTTTCATGTTCTAGGTTACCTAGTTAACACCCCACCTGGATATATCAATCTCACTTAATTTTCCCCCTACAGATAATACTAGAGCCTTTTAATTTTCTGCCTTATCATCTTAAAAATAGGACATCTTTTTTGTCTCCATTTCAAGCATTTTTCCTAGCTTTCCTTGTCTTTGTATACAGTAGTAGCTTTCACCAAACATTTGAGGTGGGAAGAAGTTTGCAGGTGATGGAAGGGAAATAAATAATTATTTATATATGAGAGCCAGACTCTGTGTTCAACATTAAAAAATATTATTTTATTTGATGTCCCAACAACATTCCAAATTAGATGCTGATATTACTCTTATTTTACAGTTTAGGAAACTGATGATGACAAAGGTTAAAGCGTTTGTTCAAGGTCACACAGCTATTTAATGCCCAAGGCTGGATTTGAACCCCAGTTTTCTTGACTCCAGACCTAGAATTATATATCTTGTGCCCCTTAGTTTTTCCAATGTTATTATTTCATAGTGACTAAGCCAACACATTTTTCCCATTAGAAGTTCCCCTTTTATTCTTCCAACTCATTCTTATCTCTTCCTCTGACACAAAGTCCATATTGCCTATAGTTTTTAATATGATTTCTTCCAGATCTTTTTTTCCTTGTGACATTTGTAACACTTCTACTCTACAAAATGAGTGGATTGATAGAAGGAACTGTGTGTGTGTGTGTGCACACGTGCACATGCACACGTGAGTGAGAGGGAGAGAGGGAAAGAGGGAACATTCTTAACTCACTACAATATGTTGTCAAAACCTATTGATTTAACCTTTGGAAGATCTGTCCAATATGCTCTCTTCTATTCTCTGCTACCGCTCTAATGCAACTCATGCCTCAACTATTGCAATAGCCTGTAAGTGAATATATCTGCTCAAGACGTTTTCCACTCCAATTCATTCTCTATTCAGTCACTAAAGTGACTTTCCTAAAGCTTCCTATTGCATTCAACATAAATACAAAATGCTGTGTTTGGTGTTTAAAGTCCTTTATAACTTAGGCTCTCAACTACCATTTTAGTCTTTTCACACTTCACTCCCCTATACATACTCTCAGATTCGGTGATACCTTGTGGCTAGTTCATGAACAAAACACTTATCTCTTTGCTCCAGTTATTCTCTTTGACTGCCTGCCATGTCTGGAATGCTCTTCCTCTTCTGTTCTATTGACCTATTTAGTTTCCTTAAAGTCTCAACTAAAATCCCAATTTGTGTAGCAATTCTTTTTCAACCTCTCTTAATTGTTATGCCTTTCCTCTGTTAATTGTTTTTGATTTATCTCAAATATAGAGTATAGGTTTTGTATATATTTATGTGCATATCTTTTCCCCATTAAACTGTAAGCTCTTTGAAAACAGAAAATGTCTTTTGCTTGTCTTTATATCCTCAGTCCCTAACATTGTGCCTGTTAGGTGTTAGGTGTTTAATAAATGTTTATTGGTTCATTGCTTTACAAACTTTGAAGTACTATGTAAACACAAAATGCAATTGCTTTTTTTTTTTTCAGATAAACTACTCACCCAGCCCAAGAGTTTAATCTCCTTACAATGATAATTTTCAAGGTCTGTTTCCCATCTAAATATCGCTCAAATTAGAATTGAGCAACTGTAAGATGAGTAAAATGTAAACTCCTAGAAGAGCTCAGTGGCCACTCAACTAGGTGGCTTAGTGGATAGAGTCCTGGGTCTGAAGTCAGGAAGATCTTCAGTTCAAATATGACCTCAGACACTTAACTAGCCTTAGTTACCTTAATCCTCTGGAGAAAAAAAATGCCATAACCACTCCAATATAATCACCATGAAAAGACCATAATGGAGTCATAAACAGTTGGACACAGATGAACAACTAACTCCTAGAGGACAGGAGTTCCATACATGAAATTGGAAAGAAAGTTCATTGAGTTAATTCTTAATTCATTGAGTTAATTCAGTACCTGGGCAGACACCAAACAGGGATAATAATCTGCAACTCTAAAAGGATAGAATAAGAGCTGAATTGTAAAGGAAGATGAACTGGATTGCAATCTCACAGGCTTTCCATAAACCCTGGAAATGCAGAAGTCCTTCATTTTAACACCAATATTCTCTCTTGGTATGTATGACTGTGAATCAAGGAATGCCATTGTTTCAGTAGAATCCTAATCATTGGTGACTGATAGAGCAATAGAAAGTCACATGGAGAGTGTAAGTGGTATAAAAGACATTATCTAAGATAAGAATGACTAGATAAAGAGCTAACCTGATCCTGTAGTAAGAAAGATTGACAACATAGAAATAGAACAGGTTTTGCACTATCTACAAAATATTAAAATACCTAGAATGCATTAAAAAGCTATTGGGTAGATATATAGGGAGGATTCATGTTATCAATCAACCAACAAGTATTTATTAAGAGCCAGATGCTGTACAAAGCACTAGGAAAAGAGAAATGAAAAAAGGAAAGAATTCAAATTCTCAAAGAGATGCAATAAAATAGATAAACATTGCACATGAAAAGAAGGCATGTAAGATTCATGAACAACACTGATAATAGGAGGCAGTACCATAGTGATGAGATGACCAATCCAATGAATATTGAAATTAAAAATACATGAATCTGAGTATCTCAGCCTCACTGACAAAGCATAAGGCATATTAAGAATTGAATAACTTTCTTCCTATGTTTTAGTTAGAAGATTTTAAGAGGAAAATAATTCAGGATTTTTCTTTTAAAATTCAAATGAAAAATACCACATGATACATAACTAAATATTTCCAAAAAGCTTCTGTTAAAATACTGTTTAAACACTGAATTATGCTCAGTTTTTTTTAATTACACAAATGTGATTTGACACTGGTACACTAACTGATCTGATTAATGGAGGTGAATTATTTTTATAAATGTGTGCCCTGTGGGTATCCACCTTTATAATGTGTGTGTATACATATATACGTATATATATGTATATATGTGTATATATATATATATATATACGTATATATGTATATATATGTGTGTGTGTGTATATATGTATATGTATATGTATATATATATATATATATATATATATATATATATTTAAGACTCTTTTTAAAGCCACTCAGATGAAAAGAAGAAAATAAAACAATTATAGTTTATTTAGGGAAGTTAGTGATCATTTGACTGCCTAATGTGTTTTCTCTTTCTGTTTCTTTGTGCTTTTCTCTCTCTAATTTGGTTTCTTTATATCCATTCATTTTCTCTATTACTGTTGAATGCAATAGTATTTTCCTCAGTCCCTCAGGCTGACAACAACAACTGTAAAGTGGGGATAGTAAGAAAAATTCTAATAATGATACCTTATAGGGATGTTTGTGAAGATCAAATGAGATCATATTTGCAAAAAATTGGAACTTAGTGTAATGTCTGACCCATAATAAGCTAAAAGTAATGTCATTTGGCATTAACACTGAACTTTAAATTTATAAAACACTTTATATTCACTTTTTTGGGGGGTTGTTTTTATATAAGTCCTGGAGGTAAATTCTATATTTTCATTTTTAACAATTAGAAACAATGACCTTCTAATTCTTTCTTTTCCTTTTCCAGTAAAATTTTACATTTCTATGGATAGAGACTATTTCATTTTGGTCTCTGGCTTAGTTAATGTCTAATGATTTGAATTGGGCCTCAGAGAAATTAATTGACTTATCTATAGTCACATTGGTAGGGTCAAAGACAAAATTTAAACCCAAGTTTCTCTTGATTCCAAATATAATACTTAACTCATACTACTTCCCCTCTCAATTTAAGGACCAAGATATCTTTAAATTCAGGAGACTACTACTTTATAGACTACTGAAAAGTGGTAAAGATCTTGAAGCTTAAGGTTTCTGATAAAACCCTTCAGTGGTGTTGATTGCTTACCTGTTCAGAAGGTGTGGCAAGGAGAGGTGTTAACAATTACAGTTTTTTTCTCTTATTATTGACATGCTCTTTCACAAGCCATTAATCTTTGTTTTCCTTGTCCATAACTGTGGAGTTGCAGTCTTACTTTAGATTAACAAGCTAATTTAGTTAGAAATTATGGCCATGACCGAATATGAGCAACAAATATAATAGTAATTATTATTAGATTTTCCACAGACCTAAATATTTTATTGCAGTGAATGTTCCTATCTTTAAAAATTTAGCAATATATCCTGAATGTCCTGTACTACATTGAAAAGATGTTTGATTCAGGACACTGATGTAGCTCTAGTATATGCTGAGTATTCTGGTAGGACTAGGATACAAAAATAAAAATGAAAGAATATCTACCCTATAGGAACTTACATTATTTCCATTTTATAGCCTATCAACTTTCCATTTTTCTCATTTCCTCTCTCAAATTTCTTCTGAATAATAAATCTATAGGAGTATAATAGAAAAAGCTGGATAAGATTAAATTTTAATTTTAGTTAATATGTAATAAGATTACATATTGTTTTTTATTAAAACTTTTTATTTGCAAAACATATGTGTGGGTAATTTTTCAACATTGACACTTGCAAAGCTTTCTATTAAAAATCCCCCCCAACCCCCACCTCTCTCCTAAATGGCAGAAAGTCTACTACATGTTAATTATGTTAAAATGTTTGACAAATAGAATATGTGTATAAATATTTTTACAGTTATCTTGCTGTGCAAGAAAAATTGGATCTACAAGAAAAAAAAAACTTAGAAGAGAAACAATGCAAACAAACATCAACAGAGAGTATGAAAATGTTATGTTGTGGTCCACATTCATATCCCTCTCTCTGGGTGTATATGACTTTCTTCATCACTGAACAATTGGAAATGGTTTGAAACATTTCATTGTTGAAGAGAGCCATGTCCATCAGAATTGATCATCATATAGTCTTGTTGCCATGTATAATGATCTGGTTCTGTTCATTTCACTCAGCATCAGTTCATGCAGATCTCTCCAGGCCTCTCTGAAATCATCCTGCTGGTCGTTTCTTACAGAACAATAATATTCCATGACATTCATATACCATAATTTATTCAAGCATTCTCCAATTGATGGGCATCCATTCAGTTTCCAGTTTCTAGCCACTACAAAAAAGAGCTACCACATTTTTCCATAGGTAGGTCTCTTTTCTTGCTTTAAGATCTCTTTGGGACAGAAGCCCAATAAAAACACTGCTGGGTCAAAGGTTTGATAACTTTTTGAGCATAGTTCCAAATTGCACTCCAGAATGGTTAGATCAGTTCACAGTTCCACCAACAACGTATCAGTGTCCCAGTTTTCCCACATCCCCTCCAACATTCATCATTATCTTTTGCTGTCATCTTAATCAATCTGACAGGTATGTAGTGGTATCTCAGAGTTGTCTTAATTTGCATTTCTCTGATGAACAGTGATTTGGAGCACCTTTTCATATGACTAGAAATAGTTTTAATTTCATCATCTGAAAATTGTCTGTTCATATCCTTTAAACATTTATGGATTGGAGAGTGGCTTGAATTCTTATAAATATAAGAAAATTCTCTATATATTTTAGAAATGAAGCCTTTATCAGAACCCTTAAATGTAAAGATGATTTGCCAATTTATTGCTTCACTCTTAATCTTGTATGCATTAGTTTTGTTTGTACAAAATCGTTTTGACTTAATGTAGTCATAATTATCTGGTGTTCAATTAAGAGTTCCAGTTCTAGCTGCCTACAACACTCTGAAAGGAAGTCTGGAGAATCTGGAAAATCCACAGGAAATTTCTTCATTCGGACATTAGCTAATATTGTGAACAAAGAAGATTTTGTGCTTGATTCAGAATATCTCATCACTCTCCTGGTGATACTTCCAAAGCCAAACTATTCACAGTGGCAAAAAAGATATGAATCTCTCTCAGACATGGTAGTACCTCGATCAACCAAACTGATTGCTGAGGATGATGAGGGAGGCCTTTTTACAGTCACAATGTTTCAGAGGGTGATCAAAGATTTCAAAACCAAAGCCAAAGAAAACAAGTTTATTGTCCGTGAATTTTTCTATGAAGAAAAAGAAATTAAATCTGAAAGGAAGCAGATGACTAAATTGCTCTCTGAAAAGAAGCAACAGTATCAAACTTCACGTGTTGCCCCTAAAAAGAGATCATCCACCTTCCCGGATCACATGGTTAAGGTAACCCCGATAGGGAACCCTGCTAGGCCCTCTACGGGGCGGACGGACAAAGAAAAAGAGAATGAGGGCAAGGGTGAGGGTCCCCTTTTGCGGTGGCTCAAGGTGAACTTCAGTGAAGCATTTATTGCCTGGATTCACCTAAAGGCTTTGAGAGTATTTGTTGAATCTGTGCTAAGGTATGGACTACCTGTGAATTTTCAGGCAATGCTTTTACAACCCTACAAGAAGGCCACAAAACATTTAAGAGAGGTTCTAAACTCACTCTTCAAACACCTGGATGAAGTAGCAGCAGCAAGTATATTGGATGCTTCTGTGGATATTCCTGGATTACAACTAAATAACCAAGATTATTTTCCTTATGTCTACTTTCACATTGACCTTAGTTGTCTTGACTAGTTTTTAAGAGCCCGGTAACCCTTCATAACTCTAGAAATTGCTTTATTTCATCAAATTAAAACTTAGATGCTGTCTTCTCTAAGTTATTCCCTAAATTCTCTAAGAATTTTTACAAAGTTAACTTCAGAATATAAATTACTTTTTTTTAAAAAGGCCTACAATTTAGAATGTTACCACAAAAATTACT
>JAJPUD010005819.1:12650-27026 GCA_023553655.1 Myrmecobius fasciatus
ACTATATTATGTTCCTCTAATTTGCTTACAATATCACTCTTTATATGTAGATCTTGAACCCATTTAGATCTTATCTTGGTGTGTGGTGTTAGATATGGGTCAAGCCCTAATTTCTTCCACACTAGTTTCCAATTTTCCCAGCAGTTTTTGCGGAATAGTGAGTATTTATCCCAAAAGCTGAAGTCTTTGGGTTTATCAAACACTAGATTGCTATAGTTATTGCCTAGTTTGTCCTATGATCCTATCCTATTCCACTGATCGACTACACTATTTATTAGACAGTACCAAATGGTTTTGATGAGCACTGCTTTATAATATAGTTTTAGATCTCGCACAACAAGGCCACCTTCATCAGCCTTTTTTTTTTTTTTCTCATTAATTCCCTTGAAATTCTTGACCTTTTGTTCTTCCAAATGAACTTTGCTACTATTTTTTTTTCTAGATCTGTAAAATAATTTCTTGGGAGTTTGATTGATATGGCACTAAATAAGTAAATTAGTTTGGGTAGTATAGTCATTTTTATTATATTCGCTCGGCCTATCCATGAGCACTTGAGGTTTTTCCAGTTGATTAGGTCTGACATTATTTGTGTGGAAAGTATTTTGTAGCTTAGTTCATACAGTTCCTGACTTTTCCTTGGCAAATAGATTCCCAATTATTTTATACTATCAACAATTATTTTTTGTTGTTGTTGTTGTTGTTTTGCTGAGGCAATTGAGGTTAAGTGACTTGCCTAGGGTCACACAGCTAGGGAAAGTTAAGTGTCTGAGACCAGATTCGAACTCAGGTCCTCCTGATTTCAGGGCTGGTACTCTATCCACTGCACCACCTACCTGCCCCTATCAACAGTTATTTTGACCCATACATATGTTTTGCAAATAAAAAGTATTAATAAAAAATAAAATAAAATAAAAATAAAAAAAATAAAGCTCAGATATAGCAAAAAAAAAAAAAAAAAAGAATAAGCATATCATCTTTATTTGAATTGAAAGAATAAATAGAAAAGGTTCCTAGCAAATGAATATTTATTTAAATGGTAAAAAAAAAATTATTTTGAATCGAATTTCTTTTTTGTGTTTCTTGCTGCTGAACTTTGTTGGTAATATATAAAAATGCTGCTGATTTATGTGAATTTATTTTGTATCTTGCAACTTTGCTAAAGTTGTGAATTGTTTCTAGTAACTTTTTAGTTGAGTCTCTAGGGTTCTCTAAGTGTACCATCATGCCATCTGCAAAGACTGATAATTTGGTTTCCTCATTACCTACTCTAATCCCTTTAATCTCTTTTTCTTCTCTTACTGCCAAAGCTAACATTTCTAAGACAATATTAAATAATAATGGTGACAGCGGGCAGCCTTGTTTCACTCCTTATCTTATTGGGAATGTTTCTTGTTTGTGCCCATTACATATGATGCTTGCTGATGGTTTTAAATAAATGTTACTCATCATTTTAAGGAAAAGCCCATTTATTCCTATACTCTCTAGTGTTTTTAATAGAAATGGGTTTTGGATTTTGTCAAATGGTTTTTCTGCATCTATTGAGATAATCATATGATTTTTGTTAGTTTGGTTATTAATATAATTGATTGTGCTGATAGTTTTCTTAATATTGAACCAGCCCTGCATTCCTGGTATAAATCTTACTTGGTCATAGTGTATTATCCTGAGGATGACTTTTTGTAATCTCATTGCTAATATCTTATTTAAGATTTTTGCATCAATACTCATTAGGGAAATTGGTCTAGAGTTTTCTTTCTGTTTTCTCCCTACCTGATTTAGCTATCAGCACCATATTTGTATCATAAAAGGAATTTTGTAGTACACCTTCTTTACCTATTTTTTTCAAATAGTTTCTATAGTATTGGAATTAATTGTTCTTTGAAAGTTTGGTAGAATTCACATGTAAGTCCATCTGGCCCTGGAGTTTTTTTTCTTAGGGAGTTGATTAATAGCTAGTTCTATTTCTTTTTCTAAAATGGGGCTATTTAAATAATTTATTTCCTCTTCTGTTCACCTGGGCAATCTACATTTTTGTAGATATTCCTCCATTTCATTTAGATTATCAAATTTATTGGCATGAAGTTGGGCAAAGTAACTCCTAATTATTGCTCTAATTTACTCTTCATTGGTGGAAAGTTCTCCCTTGTCATTTTTGAGACTAACAATTGGATTTTCTTCTTTCCTTTTTCTTGGATTACATATTAGTTAAATGTAATTTACCTTACATTTTTTTTGTCTGAGATATGAACAGTTAGTTCATGGATTTGGGGATAACTAAAGCAGAATATTATCCAACATATTGATATTAAATATGTTTAGAGCCCAAGTTCCAAATATTAGAAATGAAGTTATTTCTAATAAACTAATGTAATTATATATATGTATATATAAACTAATGTAATTATATATATGTATATTTATATATATTATATATATATATATATACATAATTATATATATATATATAGTAGCTAGCCTGTTCAGAGGATAAAATGCTGTCTGAAGTCATTATTAAGGTTCACATTCAAATCCATTTTGAGGCACTGACAAGCTATATAGCTTAATCTTTGTCTCTGATCCTTCAAGCATAGAAACAGCATAATAATACCTCCTACTTTCTAAGGTTGTAGTAAAGAGCAAATTAGATAAAATTTGTAAAACACTTAGCACAGTTCCTAGAGTAGGTACTTAATCTTTCCTTTCACTGTTCCACTGATATATCACTTCATTTTATCAGCCAATTCCAATTGTTTGGATGATTACTGCTTTGTAAAATAATTTGCAAGTACTGTTAGGTGACCTTTCTTCCCTTTTTTTTTTCATAGATAATTATTTTATAGTTTGATTGATATGATACTATATAATTAAATTTATTTATGTAGATTGTTATTTTTCTCATATGAATTAGGCCTATACATGAAAAATTGATAATTCTCTATTTGTTTAAATCTGTCTATGTATAAGAAAAGTGTTTTGTTAATTATTTTCATATAGTTCTCAAGTGTGTTAGTGGAATAAGACTCTCAAGTATTTAAATTGTCTGCAGTGATTTTAATGGAGTTTGTCTTTCTATCTCTTCCTGTTGGATTTTGCTGGTAATATATTGAATGCTGAATATTTTATGTATATTTATTTTATATACTATAACTTTGCTAAAGTAGTTAATTGTTTCAATTTGTTTTTCATCCTTTAGTTTTTCTCATTACAAGTCAACCCCTATTCTTAAGTCAGTCATTTATTTTTCCCCAACTTAAAGATGGGATAAAGAGAAAAATATTCTGAAACTTGCCATATTTTATTTTTATTTTCTTTTTTCTTACTCCTGCAACATCTCTAATTTAAATAGGTGAATTAATTAAAGCACATCTTATTTCTTCTTTGAAATTGTCTTTTCTATTTTCTGTTGAGATACAATCAAAAAGCATTTATTAAGCACCCTCTCTTCTCTCAGCATTATGCTAAGAACCAGGAAGTGCAAAGACAAAAGTGAAAAGAGTTATTGCCTTTCTGAGACACACACATATATATATATGTATGTATATGTAAGATAAATAGAAATCAAATGCAAAGTAACTTTGGAAGGAAAGGAATTTATAGTTTTGGTGAAAGAGATGGATAGAAGCAAAGTTAGAAATGTTTGAGCTGTCCTCAGGGAAGGGATTCTATAAGGATTGTGTAAGGATAGAGAATATTCTAGGCATATACATTGGAGATGGAGAATTGCATGTGAAGATCACAATTAGGACAATATGGCTGAACCATAGATCGCATGACACTGGAAATGTATCAGGATTGTGGAAAGATTGACTTTGAACAACATAGGTAAAAATGTCATTACAGTTTTTTTTTTTTTTTTTTTTTTTTTTTTTAAGTAGGGGTATGTATGTGTGTGAGAAATAGTTAGACATGAATTTTAGAAAAATCATTTTGGTGACTACAGAGAAGTGGTTTCAAACTCCAGTAGAGATAGGGTCCAATAAACAAGATAAAGAACAGTATATGCCATGCATTGACTTAGAAAATAACATATATTTAGGTTTCTTTTTAATTACTACATTAACACATTAATATCAGTTAGAAGCTACATTTTAATATGATTTAGACTATTTTCGAGAGGGTTGTGGGCCACACAGAGTTTGCAGGCTACATGTCAGATATCTCTGGTGTGGATCATAGATTAAGTGGGGAAAGGCTTAAGGCAAATTGAACAAATAGGAGCTACTATAACAATTTAAGAAATAAATTAAGATTATCTGAAATAAGGATGGATATGTAAGTTTAAAGAAGAGGTTCTATTGGTAAAGTAGTCATTTTGGCATTCTTACTGTACCTCACATATGGCACTCCATTTCCCATCAGGACTAACTTTTCTCTCTTTTTCTCACTCATACAATAACATTCCATCTTCCATTTCTGACCCTTTGCATTGACTATTCCACATACATACCCTCTACCTCTGCCTCAGTTTCCTCTTCCTTTAAGATGCAGCTCAAGGGGCAGCTAGATGGTACAGTGGATAAAGAGCACTAGACTCAATGTCAGGGGAACCTGAGTTTAAATCCAGCCTCAGACACTTAACACTTCTTGGCTGTGTGGCATTGGGAAAGTCACTTAACCCCAATTGCCTCACCAAAAAAAAAAAAAAAAAAAAAACAGAAAAAAAAAGTTAAAAGATGCAAATCAAGTACCATTCTGTATGAAACCTTTCCTGACCCCCTCCCAACTGCTAGTGATCTCTCTCTCCCATATAACCTTATATTTACCTACTTTTATATAGTTATATTAACTTAGTATGCATGTTGTATATACATACACATATAGATATTTATATAAACATGCATGTATACATATATACATATATAATATTCCCTATTAGAATGCAAAGTCCTTATAAGTAGAGATTGTTTCATTCTTAATACTTATTTCACCAAGAGAGTAGTACAGTACCTGACATATGGCTTATATTAAATAAAGGTTGATAGATCTTATTCAATCCCTTCATTTTAGAGAGAGGGAAACTGAGGCTTAGAGATGAGAGGTGGCTTGTCCAAGGTCACGCTGCTAGTCATTGGCAAATCAAAATTGTCTTCCAGGTTGAAACCTAGGTACTTCAACATGGAGATGAACACTCTTTCTATTTCATCATGTAATCTTTTTTTTTTTTTAAATCTCCAAGTATCTGAGTAATGTAATAGAATATAATATAAACATTTGGTTAAAATAACCTCACCAGGCTTTCATAAGGGCATAATTTTCATATCTTATGCTACTAAATGCTGGCAATGTGGCTCATGGTAGGGACTCTTGGTTTGGCTCACAGATGCTTAAACTACTTTTGAAGTAATGAACATTGCTAATATGTAATGAGAATAAGTTCCTTTTCAGTAGCTGGTTTTCAATAAGTATTTAAAGTGTATGCAAATAATTAATGTAATTAACTAATTGGGTAGTATTTGGTTAATTCTCATCTCTCTGCCAACTAACTAGGACATAGCTATGATTATTCACATATCAATATGAAAACTAAACAATAAAGTTTAGAAAATACCTCCTGACTTGCCAGGATATTTGGCTTTGTGTGTCAGTACAAAAACTCAGAAAGAAGGAGATATAGCCACACTAAATCAAAACATGCTGAGATTCCTAAAGTAAAAATTAATAATAATTAATGTGGCTAAACTTGGGTATAATAAGGCTTGAGGTTTAGTTATTTCTTTAAAAAGATAAGCAAAACATAAAAAATGGAATCTTCCCTGAAATGAGTTTAGTTTAAAAGTTTCTGCTTGGCTAGCACACACACACACACACACACACACACACACACACACACACACATATTAAGCTGCCATTCTTTTAACAGAAGGAGTGTGGTTGATATATTTAGGTGCAGGTTTGTGAGGACAACTTATAATTCATGCATGGGATGCTCCAGCTTCCTCTGAAAATTACATCCTTTAGATGCTAAAATCTAAAGCTTTTCCTTAGGGAATTCATTTTTATTTCATCTTTCTCACCACCCCCACCCCTTTTTCTCTTAGTTCCTGGCATTAAATCTACACCATTTCAATGGTATTTTCTCAATGAGCATTCTATGAACTTCATTTTCAGATTGGACATCACTTTAAAAGAGGACTTTTCTTCATGCCTTTTGCATGTTAAAGATGAGAGACAAGGTCAGGGCCAGCTTCAGAATTATATGGAGTTACTGGTTCAATGTCATATGTTCCAAAAAGGTAAAATTGCCATGAATTCATTCATTTGTTCTATAAATATTTATCAAAGACTTACTACCTTTCATAGATTCTATGGTATAATCAATTTGGCATTCTTGTTGTTTTCATATATGTTGCTACGTTTCTTATACCTATATTTTCCAAGGCCTGACTGTCTTGACTGTATTACATTCCTTCCTTTCCTTTATTTCTAAGAATTCCTATTTTCCTTTGAAGTATAGTTCAAGTGCTACTGAACTATTTCCTGATCTCTATGCCATTATCTTATAATTATTCATCTTCTATCATAAACACTGTATTGCAATTCAATGATTTTTTTGGGATTTCCTGACTCTTCATGACTCTTTTCTACCTTTTTTGACAAATACTCAGAGGTGCTCATTTTATAGATGATGAAATAGAGGCAAATAGAGTTGTTACTTATCCAGGGTCACATAGTAACTGTCTGAGGCCAGATTTGAACTCAGAAAGATAAATCTTCCTAACTCCAAGTCTGATACTCTATTCCTTGTGCTATCTAGCTGACTCACACATTATATATATTCTTAAAAATCTATTTTATTCTCTCCCCTAATAGAATGTAAGCTTCTTGAAGTCAGGGAGTATTTATTTATTGTTTGAATTTTCAACACTTAGTCTAGTTTCTTTTTACAGATATTTGTTGATTGACTGTTATTCTCCAGGCCTTTCGTTAAGCTCTGACTAACCCATGTTCTTAGTACAATGCTTAGTCATTTCTATCAAGCAGTAAGAGAAAACTTTGAAGGGTGCATAAAGAAAGAAGCTTTATTGTGTTAACTTGGCCTTGTGGGCTCAATATATCTCTAGAAGACATGGTAACACATAGACTGATTTTTAATAGTAGTCCCAGGGTTTGAGCCAGTGGGATATATCCTTATACTCTACAAGGAATTTGGGGGCAGCAAAAGTTTGTCCTGTAAGAGTGTTCCTTGAGCTATAATAGAGTCTTGCTTGCAGTTTTTTTTTTTCCTCAAAGGTAATCTTTCTGTTTCATGTCCCTTTTGAAGAGGATGAAGCATACTTTCTCTTTATTGAAATTTCATTTCTGAGGTAAGCATATTTAAGCTTGTATGCCCCCAGTTTTTTTCTTCCTATATCTTTTCCCACTCATTGACATTATTCTTCTATCTACTTTTGACACACTCTGCTCCTACTGCATGCCATTGCCCTCCAGTTCCCTCACCCCTTAACTCTCTCAGTACTCGATATTTATTTTAAATTGAGATCAGTGACTGATAAGCCTTTATTTCTTGCTTTTAGTGAGATTATTTGCATTTTAAAAGTCAATGTTTTAAATCAAAGGATTGAATCTCTACTGATAAAATTGTCTAACATCCAGTTGATTAGTGGGATATTTTCAGAAATAGATTGGTTTTCTCAGGACCCCTGATATTGAACCACCAATTCCACCTGTTTGCAAATCTGGCCATGACCTCTACATTCACCACTGCATTGAGGTATACATTTGGGAGAACTGGTCTTTCAAGAGATTTCCAGTTTGAAAATGAAGTTCAAGGAATGCTAGTAGACAATTGCTATAGAAATGATAGGATGATAATGAATATTTTCTTACACTCATTCATGGAGAAGATAATAAATGAACTGGATCTTAAAAGATGGACAGGATTTCCAGAGTTAGGAGAGGGGCATAGAGCATGGAGAGGGCAACCTGGAATGTGGCCATAATGAAATGTATCATACAAGTACTGAATCATTTTTTCTTTGATTATAAAGTATTGTTGTTTTAAATCTATGACTATAGTACAAATGCCTCATAAATAATGATAACAAGAGTTGATCATTTAATTCACATATATTATAACATTGAATTTATTTAAAGCAACACAGCTTAATCCTTATGTTAAATCAACAATAGATTTATACATTTAGAGCTGCAAGGGACACTAACAGTAAATAAGGCTAACTTACTCATTTTACAAAGGAGAATAGTGAGGCATAATAACGTTAAATGACTTGGCCATAATCACATTGATAGTAGTTAAGAATTTGAACTCAGGTTTTCATGATTTCCATGGGACTTTTCAGCTTTAAATGGACTTTTAGAAATCATCTAGTCCCACCCATTATTTTATAGAATTATTCATTCAACAAAGTTAACATTCACCAGTCACAAGTCACTGTGCTAGTAGCTGAAGGGGATATAGAAATTAATAGTCTGGGATTTTACTTTTGAGAGTCATGCTGTCTGTTAGGCATTATAGAAAAAGATAAGTATATTAAGGCAATACAGTCAAAGCGCTATGATAGTTCAGAGAATGGACTTTGGGGATTTACATTGACCTATGAAATAGAGAAAGAATGAGATCATGTCAATGACAGTTCTTCCATAGGGCATCAGTATTTAGTGGGAAATATTTACAGACATTCAACAACATAGAATTTTTTTTTATATTACTTATGTTTCCCAATACATCCTTCCTTGCTAACATTTCTAGAGAGTGTTTCAACAAAAAAATGAAAAATAGAGAAGAATAAATTTAACAGAACTAACCTATGGACAAAAATATTAATTAAGCATAGTTTCCAGAATATCAACTGGTACTTTTCTAATTGTTTTAAAATATAGCCTTTAATATCCAAATAACACTATCATTTTAAGTTTGTTTTGGTATATGTTATATAGTATTAGCTTTGCTAATCTAAGTTGATAATTACTAAAATGTATTCACTATAGTATTCCTTGGCTGGTGCTATTATATATACACACAGAATTGAGTTCATAGTCAATTCTCCAGTATTATCTTCTAAACTATCAGGTACCTATCATCTAACAATAGGTAGGTAAGTGGAAGTCTGTCCCTTGTTCTATTTTCATGATTATGATACCAAATTATTTCCCAGAAGGCTCATTTCAAAATATGGCTTTACTTCTTCATTCAGCCCAAGGGGTTCTTACCCTATTTTGTATGTCCTGGACTCCATTGACAATCTGTTGAAACCTATTAACCTCTTCTCAGAATAATATTTTTAAACATGTAAAATAAAATGTATAGCTTATAAAGTAAACCAATTATGGTGAAATATGGTTCTCAGATTAAAAAATAACATGTCATAGGTTAAGAAATGTTGGTTTAGGTGTTCCTCTTAATTTCTAGTTGAGTTTTATCCAACCATTGACCTTTTATGGTGAGGTTTTATATTGTACATAAAACCACACCAAAAAATAGACACCTTAGGCTATGTCATCATTATTGGTGTTGAAAAGAATTAGTGTCTATGATGAATACTCTTTTCCCTTGATTTAGGATCTAGTGGATTAATTGTATGGATTAAATTGCTGTGAGAAAAAGGCAAAGAGAGATGTGTAGGGAGGTAACAGAGGTTGTAGAGCTTGATTAAAATTGAGAGATGGAGAAAAATGACAACAAAGATGGTTAACAACCGCATTTTAAATAAATATTGGGTTATATCTTCACAAATAAAACACAGCCAAATACTTGCCAAAACTGAAAAGAGTTCCAGATACAATCATTTTATATATCTCCTCAAATAACTAGAGAAAAATGTCCTAAAATAATTAGTATAGAATGGCTCATAAAACCTTTCTGTGTATAAAGAGATTGATATTCACATTTCTTTGATTTGATTTTTAGGTCATGGCATTGACATCATGCTGAATAGACTGAAGACAGAGAAAATTCACTCCAGGGAGAGTTAATGGAGGGGTTATTTCTTATTAAATGTACATGGTATAATTTGAATTTTTAAAAGCAGTCTATTTTGGTGTTTCCAAAGGTATTTGAGGCCAAGCTGTGTTGAATGAATACTTTCTTAATGCGGAATTATAGCTCTAAGACAAAGTGAAAATGCATAACAATTTTAATTGCATGGCTTTTTAAAAGTCACTGGCAATATTCATGAAGCAGTACTTGTGGAAATGCATTGTGCAGGAGAAAAATGTATTTTAAAATGTATTTTTAGTCATGTAGGCACCAGCTTTTTCTTTGCACATGTGCTTTAATTAAGAAGTTATGATGCCTAAAATCACAAGTAGATGTTTTGAGGCAGAAATATTTTTGAGGAGGACACTCAATGTATGCATAATTCCTTACCTAGGAAGTAAGTAAAGGTTTTAAAATTAGCCACCAAGCAAAGAGGGAGATGAAAATAGTACCAATTCATTGGAGGGGGACCAAAAAGCACAAAAAAGAAAATTTAAATGGCAAAGAGAATGAAATAAAGACTAATGAAAAGCAAATAATTGATTTAGTTGGTCAGATTTGCTGAACTGTTTCCTATTTTCTCTCAATGCCCTGCCCCAGCTTCTGTTATAAAGAATGGATGATTGACTTTGAATATAAATAACAAGCATTTGTGCTGTGACCAGAAACCCTGAGGGTCTTCCCTTTCCCAGTGTATTTATTTAATTATTTAGTTTTTTGTTTGGTTGGTTTTTTGACTAGGTAAAAGAGGAGATTCTTTGCCTTGATTGCTACTTAGCCTTAATCACTGAATGGGTGTGGCCTTAATCAAACAAGACTTGTTGAAGACATTAGCTTAAAAAGACCAAGATCTCCCTCTTCATCCAGAGCCATCTCTACTTGATCAGATCTATATCTTGCTACGGGACCCAGATGGCTCTGGAGGGGAAAGTAAGGTAGGTGACCTTGAGTTCTCTCTCATTTAACTCAATTCACTTGCATGTCATGGCATCATCTTCCTGATGTCATGGTCCTCTTCAAGAATGAAGGACAAATAACAGGATCTTTGAGAGAGGAGGAATAGAAAGGTACATTAGGAAATGTAAGCAATGTAAAATCAAAATATAATAAAATTTGCTTTTTTTAAAAAAAAAGCCATATAATTGTAGCATTTTTATGATGAGAAATTATTTTTATGGCTTATATTCTCATAATTTTCTCCCCTATAAAATGTAAAATTTTTAAAAGCAGAGATTGTTTCATTTGTCTTTGATTCTCCAGTGCCTATGGCAATGCCTAGCTCAACATTTTAGCAGGCAGTTAATAAAAGCTTACAGACTGATTGATTAGGTCAATTGGATGCACATTGACTCAGGAATGACTAAATGAAGTAGGTATTTGAATATGATAGAATATTATTGCTCTCAAAAAATGATGCAATGAAGAATTCAGAAAAATTGGGAATATGTATAAACAGTGAAAAACTATGAAAATAGATCCATTAAAATAATATAGAAATTTAATAATATAACCAAAATGAAAAATAAATGAAACTGAATGTCAAGGAAGTACAAAGCTTAGAAAAAATGAGGAAATGTATCTCTTTTTTTTGTTAGAAAGTGGTGAAGCCATAGATGTGAAATATTACACCTGCTTTCAAATGAAGTTGATATGTCTGTTGATTTTGTATGACTGTTTCTGGTTTTTTTTTTTTTATTGCAAGGGAAAGCTGAGTTGGTAGGGGATGATGAAGGGTCAAAAAAAGGAATGTAAAATAAACATATGATATTGGTGGTACAATTAGATATTTTTTCAAGAACTAATTATGTTCTAAAATTCTCAAGCAAAGAAACAGAGGATGAGAAAATTTCAAAAGTGATGGTATATCAGGATGGTTGGCATGTAATTTCTTTCCTGATATAACACATATAGCTTTGCCATATGCTACCCAAAGAGGAGAGGTATTTAACAACTTTTATGAGGAGGCAAAGAATAAATTTTAGGTGGTATAGAATTAAAAAGTGGAGGATAATATATTGATGGGAAGTTCTAAGTTAGAAGCTTGATAATAGTCTGCATGTCACAGTGACTGACATGATTAGAATGATCAGTACATTCTGGATAAGAGAACTGCAAGTTGAACAAATGCTTTTCATTGATGATAATACCATTCTTTCACAAAAACATATATTTCATTGTAGTTTCTTCATGTTATCAAAACCTAGTTTTCCCATAGACTTTTGTAACTCATCCAGATTTGACAGACTTAAGATCATTATTCTATGTTGTTAATCCATTAATTTATGTCTATTAATTTATCATCTAGTAGAATACAATAAATAAAAACTAGAAGTATGTCTAATCCAAAAGTCATGAATACCTGACTCTGGCTCATGCTAATTGTGTGGGCCACAGGCAAGTCAATCATTCATTCTTTAACCCTATATTTTATAGAGCAGTAGCTGATGAATATCCACTTAAGGAGTTTCTACCAATGATATATCTAGCATGTACCCAATAAAAACAAATAGAGTTCTAATTTTATGCAAGTGGATATTTTACAGACCTTTACTCAAAGCAAGTTTTATAATTTGCCCCACAGATCTCAGGGAGGGAAGGCGGCTGGCACATTATTCAAGCACAAGTAGGAGGAGGATGAATAGGCAGTCAAATGGGGACCTGAAACCAAGAAGAAGGGAGGAGCCAAATGGAGACTGGATATAGATGAGAGAAGAGAGGACAGAGACAGGTCAGTAGACACACATGTGATATCCAGGCTGATTGGATGGTTGGAGTGAGGGAGAGGCCTTCTCTCTCAGCTCCAGAAGTCTGAAGCCAAGTGAGGTCTCTCCCATCCATTTTTCTGCTTATACTTGGACGATTTTTTTTTTTTTTGATGGAGGAAGGAGAAGTCATAGACCCCTCAGTGAAAGGACAGGAATAGAGAAAGAGACCATAGCACTGTACAGCAAAGTTAACAGCTTTTTTTAAATGCAAATTTCTTTCAGAATTCTTAAATTCATAATGTGAATTTACAGAAAGTAAAGAATTGTCTCTATGAACATAGAGCTTTATAAAATGCATCCTTCAAAACAACTTTGTGAAATATTTTGCTCAATGATTACTATTGCCATTTTATAGATGGAAAAACTGATATTAAAATCCTTTTTCTAAGTTCCACAGCTAGAAAATGGAAGAAGAATGCATTTATAATCTCAGAGTTGGAAATCCCACCCATACTTGAATAAGAATTGTATGAAATATACCTGACTAGAGATCATTCATTCTCTACTCAAAGACTCTTAGGAATGGAAATGCCCATTTACTAAGAGAGTTCATTCTGTTTTAAAAACTTTTCATTGTTCAGAAGCCTTTCCTTATAGCAGCTTAAACCTGGCCCTCTGAAATATTAATCCTATCTCTAAATGGGAAGTTTCAAAATCAGATGTCCTTTATGTTATCCAGAATGAGCTTTATTTTTAGCTTTGAATGTTTGAAATCCACACAATGGCACCACCATATAGCATTTTCATTTTTCTTTTTTAAATTAAGAAACACTTATCTCTTATACATCAACAAATAAGTCCTATTCTTTTGGATTTCCTTCTTTTCAAAGGTTTGTCCAGAGGATTTCCCCCTCTCTCCCTATTTGAAATATGCTAATCTATGGTTTTCTCTTAATCTATAGGCCAACTCTTTTGACAGTAATCTTGTCCAAAAAAAAGGGCCCAAGTCTATTCTGGCATGAACTGTTCTTGACAAACCTATGTTAGATCTTAGTAATCTACTATTTTTCTTTAAAAAGGCTCACATAGTATGCCTTTGATAATATGTGCTAAAATTATGTAAATAATTAACAAAAATAATCAATTTATAATTTGAAAAATATTTATTGCCTCCTTCATTATTCTCTCTTCCTGTAAATGGAATTAAGAAACAGTGGAAATATTAAAGAGTGTTAGCTTTTTTCATCACCTATTATCAACACATCATCTATCTGAAAGATAGTTCTATTACTTTTTGGTCTCTTCCTTTTGTCCTGAACAATTTATTTTTATTTTTTATTGTCTTTAGTATTATCAGTTTTAGCATTCCTCATATTATTCTTCCAGGATTATGCCACGATTTTGAATTAACCCTCAGTTAGTTCTTTGGTCTTGAATTCATGTTTAGCTCTTTATTTACAACGTACACATGCATATATACATAGATATATACATACACACATACATATATGTGTATATACATATATGACACACATACATGGACATATACATATATGTGTATGTATATATGTATGTATATAATTTTATGAATGCTGGTCAAAAACTTATTTGTTCATGGATCCAACCCAATATATATGTTTAGATAACTGTACTTTTTCTTATTTACTGAAATAGTTCATTATTTTTTCTCAGTCTTTCATTCTTTTTTTTTTTTTTTTTTTTTTTTTTTGTTTT
>JAJPUD010005819.1:27126-55144 GCA_023553655.1 Myrmecobius fasciatus
TTTTTTTTTTTTTTTTTTTTTTTTTGCTTTTTGCTTTTTGCTGAGACCAAATTCGAGTTCAGGTCCTCCTGACTTCAGGGCTGGTGCTCTATTCACTGCTCCACCTAACTGCCCCCATCTTTCATTCTATCCTTTCTCTTAACTCTTGTAAATCTCTCATGCCCAAATTGGAGGTGCACATCAGACTATGTACTATGTATACTTTTTTCTTTATTCATCATGAATTCTTTGATAACATTGCTACTTTCTCCCAAGGCTCCCATCTTTCCTATTTCAAAACCGGTTCACACTTATTGGTCAAAATGATAGTGAGCCTGACTGCCTTCTCTTCCCTTTGAAGAATAATCCTTTCCCCTAGAGGAACAGAACAATGGAAAAATACAGAATTCCCAGCACAACACATGGAAAGGAGAGCTAATTGATTAAAGCTGGAACCTTTAGGGTCCAGGAGCCAAATATCCCTAATCCCTGTTCACCAAAGAATTAGAGGAATAGAACAACCAAAAGTACAGTGAATTTAACCTTTCATAAATGAAGCCAATTTTCAAGATAACCTGAACAGTAGTTATAATTTTATTACTATTTTTTGCTGTCCTCTTTCCTTTGTATTCCGGGAATAGCTAGATGAAGCAAATGATTTGGTATCTTGCATGCAAGTGTGAATTGGACTTCTCATTTAAAATGCTAACCTTCATAAAGCTAAACAAAATTTAATATATCAGTATGAAATTTAGGGTAACAAGAGTTCCCTAAGTCTTCTTGAAAACTCTGGTTCTGCAACATTGTGTTACTTATACACATTCTATGTAGACTTTTTTGTTATACTAGTTATGGTTCAAGTGTCCCCACGAACATTATTCTCTATTCCCAGACCATGTAAGAGTCCCTAATTAAATATCAAATTATTTAAACTGAAATGGAATACCAAAGTGACATATACAAGGAAAATAAATGAATCATCAAAGTCTCTAACTATGATAACTTATGCAACAGTTGGTCAAAGCTAGGATTTCAGCAATGATGGGGATATTTCTTCAGCTCCTTGAGTACTGGTTATTCTTACTCTAGACTTCTAGCTCCATCCAAGTAGAGTTGTTATCTTGAGTTTTTGACCTCTGTATAACTGTAGCCCAAATTCTCTGAAAGTTGCTTCAAGAACAGCATCTCCTGCTCTTTGATCTATATCTTTAACTTCTGTCTTCTGCCTCAATCTTATTAAGTAGGCTCTCGGTGGATATCAACAGACTGTATTTCTGGGTCTATCTTGGCAAACAAGATTATTACGGCAAGGGCCCACATTTCTCTCATATAGCTCCTTATCAGATTAATTCTAATTCTTTTTGCAAAGTTTATACCTCCTGATGTAATTAGTATATTCAAGCACAAGTCTCATAAGATTCTAACCTGCTGAGGAATGCTCCAATAAACACAAGTTCACTTGCCTTGAATTTTAGACAAATGAATCTGTGCAGAATCTTTCGTATGAGGTGAAAAAATTCACTATATATTATAGTGATAAATCAAATAAGAATACACATATATACATATATATACATATACATATACATATATATATATGCATATATATAGTTGTGGTTATAATTATAGTTATAGTGGGAGATTATTACTTAAAGATGAAGCTTGGCTATAAGAAATTAACAAAATTACCATAAAATGATACCAATAGGGTGTTTAATATGTGTAATATTCTGGGAAATAATAATGAGATGGGACATAAGAAAGATGCAATCTTGTATTTATTTTCCCATGAACAATAATATGAAACAGGTTTTCTTTTCTTTCTTTCTTTTTTTTGGGGGGGTTCTTTTTGTTTGTTTTATTTAAGTTATTGTCCTTAATTACAACAAATTGGATATATAGACACAACTTGAGAAAATGTAATGTTTTCTCATTTCAGTCATTTGTTATCATCTGGTTGTGGTCCAAATGGCAAATCTCAGTGTTGTGCATTGACCCATGTGAAATAAAGTAGCTGCATGATCCCACTCTGAGTAATCAGGGGGAGATATAATGTCAATTCCAGAAGGCAAGGGTCCTGATGGCAGAATTTGTACAAAGTTTATGGATTGAATGAGCATAATGATTGATGAGAGGTGAACTTGAAGTACCTGAGTTGTAGCATGAGGCCGGAAACCATGCTGCTTTATAATGTTCCATGCAATGCCAACCACTCTGTGAGGGTTTAATAAATGTGCTGTGGTTATTATTCTTTAATATTGATAGAAGGTTTGGGAAGTTTTATTTTTGCTTTTACCTGTGTTTGTGTTTGCCTCAAGAGATGAATTAAAGCTTCAGGGTTATAAATGGAAACTAGCTCATGGGTACTAAATTCGCTACAGAGACTTTTCCTCCATAAAAATTATAATAGCATGTTAATATACTAATGAAAAATTGCTGAGGAGTCAAACTCATAATTACAAATGACTTAATTTAATAAAAATGTTGACTCCAGTAATTATTTACTTAAAGCTTGAATTTGCTGAAAAGCCTCTAGCACTTTTTTTTTTTACCAGCAGCATATAACAAAGTAATTGTGGTCCTCCTAATTAAATTCTTAGTGAGGCCAGATACTTCTAGAGCAAAATGTTTTTCTTTCTTTAAAAGGCCTCAGAAAAAAGACATCCATCTTAGTGTTCTCTGAGAATAAAGCATTCTGATGTCTTGGATCTTGCTACCTTGAAGTGAGATTTGAGAACATAGAGTAATTCACTCTCATATGAGACAGCCCATTTCATTTAAGCATAGCTCTAATTATTGGGAAGATATTTATTTTGTGTCAAAATCTATCACCCTATCATGTAAGAAGCAATGGGGTGTAATGGAATGGACATGCAATGAGGAATCAGGAAGACCTAGTTAAATCCTTATCTCACAGAAAGCTGTTAAAACCTGGGCAAATCATTTAAATCTTTGTGCCACAGCTTTCCCCTAAGTAAACCATGGGTTTGGATTTGATAGCTTCTGATATTTCTTCCAAATTCCTGGTTCTGCTATCCAGGTCCAGATGAAATTTGTC
This sequence comes from Myrmecobius fasciatus, assembly GCA_023553655.1. Classification (NCBI taxonomy): domain Eukaryota; kingdom Metazoa; phylum Chordata; class Mammalia; order Dasyuromorphia; family Myrmecobiidae; genus Myrmecobius; species Myrmecobius fasciatus. Next base: position 30,164 of record JAJPUD010005819.1, read on the forward strand.
TTCTCCATGGTAGTCCTTTAAATGTTCAAGGAGAGAAATGGTACTTCCTTAAGCCTTTTCTCCTTTGGGCTAAATACACCTATTTCCTTTAATCTAACAATTACTTTTTTTGGTTATCATCATTGATGTTACATGTTTAACTATGAGAATTATGTTGTATTAATTTCTAAATATCTTATTTTACATTTGCAACATTTTAACACACCCATTCTTCCTAAGAGTGTTTATGGGTTATTTCACATTATTATCCTTACATCTTGTTAAACATATACAAATAAGTATATATGTCTATACACCAATGTAAATATGGGTACTTGACAATAATCTGACAAGCACTTACTACATGAAAGGTATTATTACTTAGTGATATGGACACAAAACCAAAAAGTGAATCGTCTTTGTATTAAAATATAAAATTTTTGTATTTTAATTATTTGAATATTGAATTATTTGAATTGTATTAGAATACAAATAACACATAAAATATATATTAAGTGTGATTTATGTGGGACATTATTTACTGGAGTTCATAGGAAAGAACATTTTTAACAGTGGCATTTGATCTGAAACTTAAATGAAGTGTTGTGTATATATATCTAGAAATAGAAATAAGGAGGAGGATTCTTGTATGCAAAGAGGACATAAGGTTTAAAGGCATGTAGGAAGGATAAGGAATGAATGTACAGAGAATATCAGATAGGCTACTTTGCCTAGAATGTAGAATAAATGAGGGAAAGACATGTCAAATAACCCTGGGAAATTAGATTAGAACCAGATTCTAAAGTCCCTGAAATGCCTAATGGAGAAGTCTGTATTTTATACTGCAGACAGTAGGAAGACATTGAAGCTTCTTAAACACAAGTCAAATATTGTCAGACATATATTTTGGGAATGGCACTTTGATTGCTGTGTGGAGGAGAGACTGGAGAAGTGAGAACTTAGAAACACAGACTCATTAGGACGTTTTTGCAATAGTCCACACAAAATGATGATGATCAGAATTATTGTGTGGCTATTTGAATAGAGAAAAAGGAAGAAATGAGAGATATATTGCAGAGAAAGACTAACATTTTAATGAACAGTCAAAAAAGTAGATGTTTCTATATGTTAGTAGAGTGCCATGTCCAGTTAGAGTAGAACATTTTATTTAATAATGTAAGTGTGCTCATAGAGAATTTTATAACACCAAATTATGTAAAAGAAGTACTTTTGAACCTGCCTTTAGATTGGCTGATCAAAAATGAAAGTGAAGACCATGAGGTTCTATAGTTGCAATAGTTGGAGAATCATAAAAGAAAAGAAATGAAAAGAACATTATATTTCTGTCCCTGCTGGTTGTGTTCATTAGCTATCTCCTCCTAAACATAATTTAGGGTCAAATATGTGATAGAAGATGTAATTCTGAAATCAAATCTCATTTCAACAGGTTCACTTCTTGAACCTGATCCTTGAAACTCTACAAAAATTTCATTGTCACCTATAATTTTCTCAAGCACTTCAAGGGCTGCTTTAGGAAGATGCTTGTCTCTATACCTCCAAATTTACCACAGTACAAATATATAATCTGACTTATTTTACAGGGACAATATGAGAAAAAATTAGACATACTTGGAGCTTAGAATCATGGATTTAGAGCTAGAAGGGAATTAGCCAACATGTAATACCAAGCCCCTCAGATGAGGAAATTAAGACACAAAGATGTTCTGAGATCTCAAAGAAGATTTCAAGTAGAAGATCCAGGAGTTAAACCCAAGTTCTCTAACACCAAATCCTATGCAATCTCTATTCTATTTATGATACAATGGAGAGAAGATTCATCTAAGTTCAAAGGTGGTCTCAGCCACTTATCAACTGTGTGACTCTGACAAGTCTCATAACCTTAATTTCTTCATTTGTAAAATAAGAGCTAAAGAAGAAAATGACAAAGTAGTCTTGGCATTTTTGCTAAGAAAATCCCAAATGGAATCACAGATTTGGAGATGATGGGAATAACTAAAGATCAATAATAAAATAACTAGTTTAGAGATGAGCTACCAGCTAGGTTCACAGATAAATTTACTTTCTCTTTATCTTGCATATAAATGCTTCATAAATTTTTGTTAAAAATAGATGTTTATTAAATTGAAATGGTTTGAAATAAGAAGATGTGACCTAATGCTCCCCTGTAAAAAGTCTCCATTTGAGGATAGCTCTGATTGAATCAGTGACTTCTGAATTCAGCCGAGTCAGTCTACCTAACAGGTATATTTATTGCATCAGGTCAGGTATATTTATTGGATGTTTGCCCAATTTGAATTTGTCTGCACAATCCCATTTCATTTATGAAAGAGAGAATGCCCTCAAAATTAATCAGTATTAACAACACTATGACAGGTTATTTACTTCCCTGACACTTCTTCTAATTCTCAGACCTGATAATAGCTTCCCTCCCTCATGACACAGAACAATTTCTAAATGATTGACATTGAATGTTATTATACTGCTAGTGGACTCAGAATTAATTTTAATCAAAAGCTGTAGGAAAGGTTTTAATTATATTTCAAGACTGCTCCCTAAATTTTGAAACATATTTTAGCAATACAATATATTACTAATTTAAGTTTCCCTGTCTGATTATTGCAGCATTAAAATTACACATCCCTCATAGCAACAGAAAAATTACATTACATTCCATTTTAAAAATATTACTCTTCAAAATGTCAAATGTAAATTTTCACAGGTTTCCAATCACCCCAAAACACATATGGGTAGAAAAACCAGAGCAAAACTAAGCTATGTTTGTTTTCTAGTCTCCTTTTCTCTTCTACTCACAGTTTCAGAGATTTTGAATTCCAAAAAATCTTAGAGGTCATCTAGTCCATCATTCGTATTTTATAGATTAGGACCTTTATTTCCAAAGAGGTGAAGTGATTTTCTTAAGTTAAAATAGGTAATACGTGAAAAATAGTTTGAATTCAGAGGATCTAGGCTCAAAATTTTTGCTGTTGCTTATATGATTATATGATCTTTGTCAAATCATTTAATCTTTCATCTGTAAAATAAAGGATTTGGAATAAATGACTACTAAAATTCTTTCAAGATTTCTATCTTTCAAGATGTTATAAAAATGTTATATGTTATTGTTACTCTAAATCTAATATGTTTCCACTGAACTATCTTGCCTATATTTTCTCTCAAGTCATATAATCTGAATACAGAGAACTGAATAGCCAGTCTCATTCCTGACACATATAAAGTCATTTCCTTTCCCATTTCCTATATCTATTTTCTATAGAATTCTTCTTTCTCAGTTTACTAGAAAATAGACTTTACTATTGTTTCACAATCATGTCAGTTTTGATTTTCTTTTACTTAAATATGTTATATAACCTGCCATTGTCATTTCTTTCTTCTCAAAGAGTTAGGAAAAGTTGAAATATATAAAAACCATTAGATTGAAATAGGCTACAGAGCACATATTGTGCAGATGTTTAGAGACACTTAGAAAGAACTTTCTTTATATTAAGATTCAAAAAAATTCTTAAAATAAAGTAATAAAGTGTATCTTTTGTTTAGGACTTGAGCTTTTTTTTCTGTTTTTAAAGTAGTTCACTTAAGAACCTTCACCTGGTAAGATATTTTTAAAGAAAAAAAGTTTAAATGGAAATATACTTAGCAAGTATCTTTTCATTTTTGATTAAGGAACTGTGTTTTGTTTTACTTTCTTTTTTAAATAATAGCCTTTTATTTTCAAAATATATGCAAAGGTAATTTTCAACTTTCACCCTTGCAAAAAATTGTGTTCCAAGGAACTGCATTTTAATGAAAAAAGTCAGATTTTAGTGTTAAAAAATACTAATAAATTCAATTCCAAAGTGCTTATGAAAACAAAACAAATCATAAGCCTAAATTAATTTCACTAACATAGGGAAAACTGGACTTAGTAATACAGTTTTAAGTTTCATGAGAGCAAAGTTATCTTTTGTAGCCTCATAGGTTATTCACTCCATCTAAGGCTATTAGGGACAGATCATCCCAAACAAAAAGGCAGTGACTGAGTGGCATACTTTATGGGAAAACAAAGCCATTAAAATAGCAATAAAGAAACCTTGAATTACTTTTTAAGCTATTAAGTGAGGTTTTAGGCTTCTTTTACCTGATATACAATTCAGGAGGAAATTGACCCACTTATTGAGGTCCCATATCTTTTGTTATTCTCATATGTCAGCCAGTGAATCAGACTGCACTATAAAATTTGGTGCCTCATCTTTGTCTCTAGAGCAGCATGTATGATGTGTTAGATGTATGCATTTTGTCATGTGTGTAAGCTCTGATGCTATAGACCATTCTTTCTGTCCCCCCACCCCAACCCTACCACTTTCTTCTCTCCAAAAGAAGATACAAACACAAAATCATTTTAAGTTATGCTGAAATTAAACAAAAGTTTTCAGGGGGGAATTAAATCATAGAAGTGGAAGAAAATTGCGTTGTCTTAATGCAGAAGATCTAATCTTATGCTTCTCAAAAGGCAATAGCAATACCAACACGACAAAAAAAAAATAACATGCATTCCCAAAGTACTCTAATTTTTCTTGTTGTAAAAAAATGTTTTTAGGGTTACATACTTTCCTTTTTAATCTTACTGTACTCAAGTAATACCATAAAGCTCATCAAACATTTGGGACAGTTTTAATGATTATGTGAAGTGTTATTAATTCTAATAATAAGAAAAGCTTCCCTGAAATGTAAATATAGCCTTGTCTGAATTCTAAGAACTCAGAAACCCATATCCAATTCTTGAAAAAAAAAACCTTAAAGTAGCCAAATGAGTGATCTGATTAACTCTAATAATGTTTTGCTGTGAATTAAAAATTTATCATGAAAATAATAATGGCATTTAGAGGATGACTCTCCAACCCTGTGGAGTAGTTAAACAGATATTGAATTTGGAGTTTGAGGATTTGGGTTCAAATTGTAGGAGTTTGATCTTCTGTAAAACCTTTGGGAAATTTCTCTGGCTTTCCTTCCTAACTGTGTGCTTCTCACTTCAAGAACTATGCCACAAGTACTTAGTTGCCTTTTCACCTTGGCACTTGTCAATGCTATGGGTCTTTTGACTCTTACCTACCTGCAATGTTGGTCCTCTTCTCTCTTCCTGGGGTCTCTGTTTTGAGGATGGAGCAAGGGTAGCCATACTTCATGCCTCTCATGGCTATGTTATAAGAACTCTAGGAATATTTCTACCATATCCCAACTTTGGAAATTCTTCAATCCCTTTCTATTGAGATGTTTTTATTTTTATTTTTTTAATATACTGTCTTTCCATGTTATAAGGGAAGGTACTTAATGGAAGTGATTGTATATCTTCATGCTAAATTTTTATCCCTAGAGATTTGCACAGTGCTTGGCACATAATAAGAATTTAATAAACGCCTCTTTCCTTTTTGCCTGCAAATAGACCTGTTTTCCCATCTATACAATGAAATGATTGGGAGTGTCAAGATAGTGTAGTAAAGGCAGAAATTCACCTGAGCTCTTCCCCAATATCTTTAAATAATGATTCTAAAGAAAATGTAGATCATCAGAAGCCACAAAAAGATGAATTGAAACAATTTTCCAGACAAAGACAACTTTGAAGATCAACAGGAAAGGTCTATAGAATGAGGGTGGGAGTACAGTGCAGTTTGGCTCAGGCTGAGCCAGCATAGTCCTGTGCCCAGGCTTTGAGATATCTGAATCACTGGCAGCACTGACTGTTTCCAGACATTTCAGCCTACAGATACCAAAAATGACATGGAAGGTCGGCAGGAATGGTTTGTGAAATTAAGGTTAAAAAGAAGCCTCAGCAAACCAAGAGTGGACCTTGGGGCCACCAAATCAGCTGCAGCAGAGGCAGAAGTTAAAGTAGTTTTTGGAGGTCTCAGCCCACATAGATGGTAACAGAATTGAACAGAAGGAAATTACAGGGTTGTCTTTGCTATCACCGAGGCAGAACTCTGTTGCTGTGTTCATAATCATATCTGAGCTGAAGTATTGGCTCACAGGCTAAGGGTGAGGAAGAATACAAGTATACTAGAAATTTCAGCCAGAATGTATCAGGAATCCTCTTCACAATTCCAGGAAAGGAAAGAGAGCTTGGTAGTCATTCACAGAACAGAGTACAAGCTAGAAGAGTTATAAATACATGTCTCCTTGGATCATATCACCATGGAAGAGCTGAAAACCCACATGACCTTATAAGGATTTCTGAAAACAGCTGCCTGTAATTCCTGAACCTTAGGGACATTGCACCCTTCAACCTGGAAAACAGAGCCCTACTTTAACAAAGAATTAAAAGTCAAGTAATAGGCTGGGGAAAAAAAAAAAACAATGAAAAATTATTCTTACCATACAAAGTTATTATGTCACAAGAAAGATCAAAACACACACTTAGAAGAAAATAAAATAAAAGCTCCTACATCAAAGCCTCCAAGAAAAATAATAATTAGTCTAAAGCTATGGAAGAGCTAAAAAGGGATTTTGAAAATCAAGTAAAAGAGGTAGATGAACAAAATTAAGAAGAGAAATGAGATTAATGTAAAAGGAAGAACAAAAAGCCAACAAGGAAAAAAATGCCTTAAAAATCAAAATGGGAAAGGACATACAAAAGCTCTTTGAGAAAAACAACTCCTTAAAAATTAGAATTGAGCAAGTGGAAGCTAATGACTTTGTGAGAAACCAAGATACACTATAATAAAACCAAAAGAATGTAAAAATAGAAAACTGAAATATCTCATTGGAAGAACAACTCACTTGGAAAATAGATCCAGAAGAGATAATTTAAAGAATTATTGGATAATCTGAAATTCATGTTTGAAAAAAGAGCCTAAATGTCATCTTTAAATAAATTATCAAAGAGAATTGTCCTGATATGCTAGAACCAGAGGATAAAATAGCAATTGAAAGAATCCACTAGTAACTTCCTGAAAGAGATTCCAAAGTGAAAAATCCCAGGAATCGTACAGCCAAATTCTAGAACTTACTGGTCAAAGACAAAATATTGCAAGCATCCAAAAGAAACACACACACACACACACACACACACACACACACACACACATAAACACACACATCCACACACATCCACAAAAACAATTCAACAACAATTTAAGTATTGTGGAGTTATGGTTAGAATAGCACAAGATTTAGGAACTTCTACATTAAAAGATCGGAGAGCTTGTAATATCATATTCTGGACAGCAAAAGAGCTAGAATTACAATTAAGAATCATCTACTTAGCAACTAAGTAAAATTCTTCATGGAAAAATGGATATTCAATGAAATAGAGAACATTCAAAAATTCATGATGAAAAGACAAGATCTAAATAAAATAATTTGATTTTCAAATACAGGACTTAGGAGAAGCGTAAGGGAGCAATTAGGAAAGGGAAGTCATAAGGGACTTGATAAGGTTATTTTCTTTGCATCCCTACATGGGAGGCTGGTAAATGTAATTCATAAGAACTTTCTTATTATTTTGGTAGTTAGTTGTATATCTGGATAGAGAGTAAAGTTGTGAATTGAATATGAAGGGATAATATCTTTAAAAAATAAAATTAAGGAGTGAGAGAGGAATTCCCTGGGAGAAAGGGAAGGGAAATGTGGAACAGCATAAATTTCCCTAAAAGAGGCAAGAAAAAGTTTTTACAGTGGAGGGAAGAGGAGAGAAAGAGGTGTGAGTTAACCTTACTCTTATCAGAATTGGATCAAAGAAAAAAAAGCATACACACTCATTTGGATATAGAAATCTATCTTACCCTGCAAGAAAATAGAGAGGGGAAGGGGATATGAAGGGGGAGGGTGTAGAAAGGAGAACATATTGAGGGAGGGAATAATAATAAGAAAAACACTTTTGAGGAGTAAAAAGAGAATGAGAATAGGATAAATGAGGAAAACTATAATTAGCAATAGTAAGTATGAAAAGATTTTTGAAGTAAGATTTTTCAATGAAGCCCTTATTTCTCAAATGTGTAGGAAACTGAGTTCATGTTATAAAATATGAGTCATCTCCTAATTGATAAATAATCAAAAGATATGAATAGTTTTTAGATAAAGTAATTAAGCTATATATAGCCATGTGAAAAAATACTCATTATTCATTGAAGAAATGCAAATTAAAGAAAGTCTGAGATACCTTATATCTCTTAGATTCATTAATGGGACACAAAAAGAAAATAAAAAATGTTGGAGGGAATGTGGGAAAAATGGTAGCTTAATGCATTGTTGGTAGAATTGTGAACTGTTCTAACCATTCCATAGAGCAATTTGGAACTATGCCCAGAAGGCTATAAAATTATGCATACCCCTTTACCTAACAACACTACTAGTAGTCATGAAACCAAGCCTCTGAACAGATTCTGATGGAATGCAATTACTCTCCAGCTCAAGATAGACCGAAAAAACATCAAGAAAGATCATTCTCACTGGGGTGAAAAGGGTATTCAGGCCAGATCAAATAGACTATGGGGAAACTAATGAGAGGGTCTTAATCATAACAACTAAGACTCTTACTCAGTACTGGCTCAGTAGAGAAGTAAATAAGTGGGGCAGCTTCCAGTCCCAGCTCAGAAGGCATAATCTGGGAAAACAGGCTGTTTCCTGAACAGCGCAGGCAAAGCTACACTTTGCAAATACAAGGCCCTTGTACTCAAAGCCAAGGTTCAGAACTGCTTGGGATGTGCCCCTTTTACTCTAGGAGCAGAACTATCTATACTAAAGTAAAAAGTAAAAAAAAAGAGGAAATATCAAAAGAAAAGGAAAGAAAATGAGCAAGAAACAAAAGAACCTTGACCATAGAAAGCTATTATGGTGACCAGGCAGACCAAAGCTGAAACTCAGATGAGGACAGAATGTTTACAAAAGAAATCTCGAAGAGTGATATAAATTAGTCTCAAGCCCAAAGAGGCTTCTCTAAAATGCCCATAAAAGACTTAAAAGGCAAATAAGAGAGGTAGAAAAAAATGAGAAAATAAATGAGAGATATGCATGAGAGAGTCAGCAGTTTGGAAAAGGAAGGAAAAAATTATCTGAAAAACAAAACAAAACTCTTTAAACAGAGGAATAAACCAAATGGAAAAAAGTACAAAAGATAACTAAAGAAAATCACACATTAAAACTAGAAACTAATGACTTCCTAGAGAAGATTTTAAGTCAGTTACAGGAATAAATAGACAGAAAAACTATTCTAGTGGGAGACTTCAACCTTCCCCTCTCAGAATCAGGCAAAACTAACTATAATATAAAGAAGAAAGAAACTAGGGAGGTTAATAGGATCTTGGAAAACCTAAATATGGTAGACCTCTGGAGAAAACTGAAGAGGGACAGAGAAAACACTTTTTTCTTGGTAGTTTACACAAAAATTGACCATGTATTAAGACATAAAAACCTCACAATCAAATGCAGAAAAGGCAGAAATAGTAAATGCTTTTTTTCCCAGATCACAATGAAATGAAAATTATATTCAGTAAAGGGCTAGAGAAAGATAGATTATTTAATTTCCAATTGGTTTTTAATCTAATACAAAAGAATGAGTGGGTCAAACAATAAATCACAGAAACAATCCACAATTTCATCCAAGAAAATGAAAATAATGGGACAACATACCAAAATCTGTGGGATTCAGCCAAAACAGTTGTTAGGGGAAATTTTCTGTCACTAAATTAATATAAAGGAGAAAGAAGAGATCAGTGAATTAGGCATACAACTAAAAAAGCTACAAAAACAAATTAAAAAACCCCAGTTAAATATCATATTAGAAATTTTGTAACTCAAAGTAGAGATTAATAAAATAGAACCTAAAAAAAAACTATTGAACTAATAAACAAAACTAAGAGTTTGTTTTTATAAAAACAACTAACAAAATAGATATACCTTTTGCTAATTTGATCAGAAAAAGGAAAGAAAAAACCAAATCACCAGCATAAAAAATAAAAAGGCATATCTCACCACCAGTGAAAAAGAAATTAAAACAATTATTAGGAACTATTTTGCCCAACTCTAGTGCAGCAAATCTGACAATCTAACCTAAATGGACAAATATTTATAAAAAATTAAATTGCCCAGATTAACAGAAGAGGAAATTTAAAAAATAAACTTAAATAGTCCCATTTTAGAAAATGAAATTGAGCAAGTTGTTATTCAATTCCCTAAGAAAAAAATTTCCAGGGCCAGATGGATTCATGTTAATTTTGTAAAACATTTAAAGAATAATTAATTCCAATACTATGTAAACTATTTGCAAAAATGGGTAAAGAAGGAGTACTGCCAAATTCATCCTTTGGCACAAATATGGCATTGATACCTAAATTAGGAAGGGCCAAAACATAGAAAATTACAGACCAATCTCAATAATGAATATTGATGCAACAATTTTAAATAAAAATATTCGCAAATAGATTACAGCAACTTATCAGCAGGATACTACACTATAACCAAGTAGGATTTATCAGGAATGCAGGGCTGGTTCAATATTAGGGAAAACTATTACCATAATTGACCATATCAGTAACAAAACCATCAGAAATTATATGATAATTTCAATAGATGCAGAAGAAGTCTTTGACAAAATACAGCACCCATTCCTATTAAAAATACTAGAGAGCATAGAGAAAAGGGAGCTTTTTAAAAAATAATAAGTAGTGGTAATAATAAGTATCTATCTAAAACAAACATTGTTTGTAATGGAGAGAAGCTGGACACATTCCCAAGCAGATCAGGAATGAAACAAGGATGCCCATTATCATCACTATTATTCAACATTGTATTAGAAATGTTGCCTTTAGTAATTAGAAAAGAAAAAGAAATTAAAGATAATTGTAGGCATTGAGGAAATAAAACTATCATTGTTTGCAGATGATATGATAATATATTTAGAGAATCCTAGAAAATCATCCAGAAACCTACTGGAAATAATTCACAGCTTTAGCAAAATTGTAGAATATAAAATAAACCCTCACATATCATTACCATTTTTATATAGTGCTGTCAAAGTCCATGAGCAAGAGATAGAGACATTCCAGTTAAAATTATTGTAGACAAAATAAAATATTTGGTATCTACCTGTCAAAATAAACCCAAGAACTATAAGAAAACAATTACACACCATTTCATACACAAATGCAATCAGATCTAAATAATTGGAAAAATATCAATTGTTTATGGCCAGGCCAAACTAAAATAATAAAAATGCCAATTAAATTGTACTATTTATTCAGTGTCATTCCAATCAAATAGCCAAAACATTATTTTAAAGAAGTAGAAAAAAATAATAACAAGATTCATCTGGAAGAACAAAAGGTCAAGAATACTAAGGGAATTAATGAAAAATATAGAAAGGATGGTGGGGAAGCCATACCAAACTATATTATAAAGCAGCAGTCATCAAAACCATTGATATTATCTAAGATATCGAGTGATGAATGAGTGGAATAGACTAGATACACATGACACAATAATCGAGGCATAACAATCTAATATTTCATAGATCCCCAAACTCTAGCTTCTGGAATAAGAGTTTAATATTTATTTATTTAAGGGAGAGGCATTTTATTTATTTGTTTGTCTTTTTATTAAAGCTTTTTATTTGCAAACAATATGCATAAGTAATTTTTCAACACTGACCCTTACAAAGCTTTCTGTTACTAATTTTTCCCTCCTACCCCTCACCCCTCCCCTAGATGGCAGGAAGTCTAATATATGTTAATTATGTTAAAATATTTGACAGATCAAATATATGTATTTATATTTATACAGTTATCTTGCTGTACAGGGAAGAGAAACAATAAAAATAAAAAACCTGAGAAGGAAAATATAATGTAAGCAAACATCGATAGAGAGTATAAAAATGCTAAGTTGTTTTCCAGAATCAGATCCCACATGCCTCTCCCTGGGTGCACATGGCTATCCTCATCACTGAACAACTGGAACTGGTTTGAAACATCTCATTATTGAAGAGAACCATGTCCATCAGAATTGATCATCATATAGTCTTATGGTTGCCATGTACAATGATCTTCTGGTTGTGCTGATTTCACTCAGCATCAGTTGATGCAAGTAAGAGCATAATATTTAACAAAAATTCCCTTTGACCCAGCAGTGTTTCTACTGGGCTTATATCCTAAAGAGATCTTAGAGGAGAGAAAGGGACCCACATGTGCAAGAATGTTTGTGGCAGCCCTTTTTGTAGTGGCTAGAAACTGGAAACTGAATGCATGCCCCTCAATTGGAGAGTGGCTGAACAAATTATGGTATATGAATGTTATGGAATATTATTGCTCTGTAAGAAACGACCAGCAGGACAATTTCAGAGAGGCCTGGGAATATTTGCAAGAACTGATGCTGAGTGAAACGAGCAGAACCAGGAGATCATTACACACAGCGACAGCAATATTACATGATGATCAACTCTGAAGGACATGGTTCTCTTCAACAATGAAATGTTTCAAACCAGTTCCAATTGTTCAGTGAAGAAAGCCATATACACCCAGAGAGAGGCATATGAAATGTGGACCACAACATAACATTTTCATGCTCTCTATTGATGTTTGCTTTCATTGTGTTTCCTTTCTCGGATTTTTTTTTTTCTTGGAGATAGGATTTTTCTTGCACAACAACTTGTCAAGTATTTTAACATTATTAACATGTAGTAGACTTCCTGCCATCTAGGGGAGGGAAGGGGACTGGGGGCAAAATTTGTAACGAAAAGCTTTGTAAAGATCTGTGCTGAGGAGCTACCCATACATAGGTTATACAAATAAAAAGCTTTAATAAAAAATATGTAACAAAAATTGCTAGGAAAACTGGAAAATAATGTCAGAAAATTAGTATAGACTTCTATCTCACACCCTATACCAAAATAAGTTCAAAATGGATATATAATTTGGGTATAAAAGATGATACAGTAAACAAATTAGAACAACTATGGATAATTTGCCTATCAGGTATTTGGAGAAGGGAAGAATTTGTGACTAAAAAAGAACTAGAGAACATTATGAAGGACAAAATGGATAACTTTGATTACATTAATTTAAAAAGTTCTTGCTTAAAGAAAATCAATAGAAACAAGATTAAAAGGAAGTAGGGAAAATAGCTTTACAGCCAGTATTTCTGATTAAGGTCTCATTTCTAAAATGTATAAAGAGCTGTATCAAATTTTTAAGAATACAAATCATTCTCCAATTAACAAATGGTCAAAGGATATGAACAGATGGTTTTCATATGAGAAAATTAAAACCATTTTAGTTACATAAAAAATGTTCTAAATCTCTATTGATTAGTGAAATACAAAATAAAACAATTCTGAGGTATCACCTTATACCTCTCAGATTGACCAAGATGACAGGAAAAGATAATGATAAATGTTGGAGAGGATGTGGATAAATTGGTACACAAAGGCATTGTTGGTGGATTTGTGAAAGGATCCAACCCTTCTGGAGAACAATCTGGAACTATGCCCAAAAGCTACAAAATTGTACATATCCTTTGACCCAGCAACGACATTATTGTGTTCATATCCCAAGGAAATCATAAACAAGGGAAAAGGACCCAAATTCACAAAACTATATGCAACAGCTCTTTTGTGGTAACAAAGAATTGGAAAATGAGTGGATGCCCATCAATTGGGGAAAACCTGAACAAGCTGTGGTACATAAAACTAATGGCATATTGTTGTTCTATAAAAAATGATGGACACATTGGTTTTAGAAAGACCTGGTAAGATTTACCTGAACTGATGCTGAATGAAACAAGTAGAACATTGAATACATTGTACACAGCAACAGAAAGAATGTGAGATGATCAACTATGAAAGACTTGCTTCTTTTTAGCAATTCAGTGACCTGAAGCAATTTCAATAGATTTTTGACAGAAAATGCCATCTGAATCTAGAAAAAGATCTGAGGAGACAATGTAAATTAACACATTCTATATTCACTTCTTTTTCTGTTTTTTTAAATCTCTCCTATTGTTTTTCCCCATTTGATCTAATTTTTCTCTCAACATGATTCATAAAGCAATGTGTATTAAAAAAATAAACTTACTATAATAAAAGGGGTATAGGTTCTGTAATTTCTAAGCATTAAGGAACTGTAATTTGTGAGCAGAAATTATTGAGTGAAATATGGGGGGACACCAAGTATATTTATAAATGGCAGCAGTTCTGGCAGTGGAAGAGCTAGATTCTAATCATAGTTTTGTTACTTAAGCTTTTCTTTTCCCACTTTTGTATCTTAGTTTACTCAACTTCAAAATGGGAGTAATTTGACTTTTATCAAGTATTTCATAGAATTATGAGGAATGCAAAGAACTATATTAAAACACACTTCTCAGTTCTACACTGAAGTTCAGCATTCACAGATTACTAATTAGATAAATTAAAAATTAAAGAGTGTTACCTGGAGCTAAGAAAATAAAATTATGCAATAGTAATGAGCAATATTTCCTCCAAGCAATTTATGCTAAGGTTATTAATTTAAATAAATGTGATATATAGAAATGAGTTCTTATGAAAAAAAGGTAGTATAAGCTTAAGGAAGAAGTTTCCTGAATTCCAAGTGCCAGCCAATGTATTCCTAAACATGCAAAATTTATAAATCAGATAATGTTGGCTACATTTCAATATATCAAGAGTCTCATTGGAACTTACTTGGTGTTCTATCCACTGATGCAATTTAGATTTGCTGTACAATTTAGTAAGTTGCTGTGGACAAATCACCTCCTTCACTTCAATAAAATCCAGAATTCTGTAGCCAAGATGAGCTAGGTTGGTTCTTAGACAATACACATAGTATTAGTTTCTCTTTAATCTCCAAGGAACTACTAGTGAGTTTTGATTCAGTCTTGGATCTCGCCCTTTACTCTTGGCAGAAATTCTCTAGATTCCCAAAGATATCCTCTGGCAAAACTCACCTCTCAATATCACATTTTTTAACCAGTCTAAAGTACCCCAGAATATACATTTTCCAGCACCTACCTACTGTAAAGCAGACTTCTTGGCACTCATAGTTCAAATCACTGCCTCTTCAATAAGACTAAAATCTTGAACAGTCTAATTACTTTTCTTCAATAAACCTCTCTTTAACCACTAATACTCTACAAAAACTCGTTCTTCAGTGCTTAGTATATTAAGAGCCCTGTCATTTTCTCCCATTCTTAGTCATTCTGAAACCTCCTACTTTCCCATGTATAAACACTATTTATTGTCCATTCCCAAATACAAGATTTTTACTCCCACCCCACTCAATGAAAACCTAGTATCCTATTATAAATCTATTTGTATCTCCACTATGTTTCCAAGAATAACTATTCCAATATTAGAAACTTGCTTTTATATTCTATTTTTTTCCTGACATTTATTAGATCCCTCTGATATCACAGCACTCATTGACACTTTTTCCAGTATTAATTAAATTTCTACACTTTCCTCTCTAGTGCCTATAGAGCTAGTGCCTAGTTGCTTATGATAGGACAGTAGAAACGTTTCTTTGCATCCCACTGGCATTCTAGACTTTATTTCTTTACTTTCACTTGGCAAACTTTTTCTTTTGTGGATCGTCAAATTTATCTTCCCATCTAGAACCTGGTGGCCATTATCTAAAAGAATGAAAGGCATTCTCTTCTTTTACTTCAGAAGTTTAGTGATGAAAATGTCCATAGTCAGAAGATATTTTATGTGAGGAATGGTAGGAAGCTACTAGTACTGGACTCCATAATAAATGGAATAAGGAGTAAGAAGATGAGTAAGATAAGATTAGGGCCAGGTAATGAAGAAACCTCTTCATTACAAAGAAGAGATTTTATATTTCATCTTGGAAGGTTTTTTATGAGATTGAGATGATTAAATGTGTATTTGAGGAAAATAATTTTGAATTATCTGAGGATAGATTGAAGAACTTACAGAACTAAGAGAAATATCTTCCTCTCCTCAGACCTCCTCCAAGTTCTCAATATTATCCTTACTGTTCAGGCTACTACCAGGATTCTAATTATCCAGGTTTGCAACCTTAGCCTCATCCCTGACTCTTCATTCATATTATTGCCCATGATCCATTAAGTATTATCATTTCTACCTTTGTAGCATCTCTTGTATACACTCCATTTCACTTGTTCAGTTACCTTTTGCTTCAGGCACTCATGATCTCCTCCTTAGACTGAATGCAATAGCTTTCTAACACACATCTCTCTCATCTCTAATCTATACTTTGCTCAGATGCCAAATTCATTCTTCCAAAGCACATGTCTTAACCTGTCAAGTCCCTATTTGATAAACTCTAGTGACTCCATTTTATTTCTCAGATTAATTGTTAAACCCCTATTTTAATATTAAAGTCTTTAAAATCTCATCTCTCCTGACTTTCCTTTTTTGTTGTGCTTCACTTCTCTTTATTTTTAATGGTATTTTATTTTCCCCCAATTATAAGTCAAGTCAATTTTCATAGTTTACTGTTCCCTTATTTTTAATTTAAAGATTTTATTCCACTTGATAGTATTTTTTAATTACATGTAACAAGTTTTCAAATATAGTTTTATAAAATTTTGAGTTCCAAATTTTCCCCTTTCCCAAGACAACAATTTGATACAGGTTATACATTTATAATCATATATACACAGTAGTCAAGAATCTGAACAAAGAAAATATAAGAAAAACAACAAAAAAAATATGCTTTGACCCGCATTCAGCCCCTTTAGTTTTTTTTTTTTTTTTGTGTGTGTGTGTATATGTATAGCATTTTCCATCATGACTCTTGGAAGTGTTGTGGACCACTGTGCTGTTGAGAACTATGACTATCATAGTTAATTATCAGACAATATTGCTGTTACTATGTCCATTGTTTTCTGGTTCTGCAGAACTCATTCAGCATCAGTTCATGTTAGTCTTTCCAGGTTTTTCTGAAATTCATCTGCCCACCATTTCATATAGTAAAATAGTACTCCATAACACTCACATACCACACTTGAAAATTGAAAATGCCATTCCCCAATTGATGGGAATTCCTCAAATTTCCAATTCTTTGTTACCAAAAAAAGTCAACATCAATATTTTTGTACATGTACTTCCTTTTCCTTTTTGTGTGATCTCTTTGGGATTCAGACCTAGAAGTGATATTGTTAATAATCTTTCTGCTTTACTTCTAATCTTGTTTGCATTCATTTTATTTCTGAAACTGCTTTTTAATTTTATGTAATCAAAATTATTCATTTTGCATTTTATGATGTTCTCTATCTCTTGTTTATTCATAAATTCTTCCCTTCTCCATAGGTCTGACAAGTAAACTATTCATTGCTCTCCTAATTTGCTTATGCTATCATTTTTATGTTTAAATTACCCATATTTTGAGCTTATCTTGCATATAGTGTGAAATATGGATCAGTGCCTAGTTTCTGCCACACTATTTTCCAGTTTTCCTATCAATTTTTATCAATTAGTGAATTCTCTACTTAGAAGCTGGAGACTGGATTTATCAAACGTTAGATTACTATAATCATTTACTACACCATCTTGTGCACATAATCTATTCTACTTATCTAACACTGTATTTCTAAGTCAGTACCAAATAGTTTTGGTGACTGTTGCATTGCTCTGGCATAGGTAGACCACATTTCTTTTGTATTTTCTTCATTAATTGCCTTGATGGTTTTTGACCAATTATTCTCCCAGATAAGTTTTGTTCTTATTTTTTTTTACCTCTAAAAATAATATTTTGGTAGTTTGATTACTGTGGCATCAAATAAGTAAATTAATTTAGGTAGAATTGTCATTTTTAATATATTATTTTGGCCTACCCATGAAAAACTGATATTTTTCTAATTTTTTACCTCTGACTTTATTTTTGTGAAAAGTATTTGGAAATTGTGTTTGTATAGTTTCTGGGTTTGTCTTGGTAGGTAGACTCTCAAATACTTTATATTGTCTATGGTAACTTTAAATGGGATTTCTCTTTCTATCTCTTGCCAATAGACCTTTTTTTTGTAATATATAGAAATGCTGATAATTTGGGAAGGGGGTTATTTTATAGCTTGCAACTTTACTAATGTTGTTTATTTCTTCAAGTAGTTTTTTTGGTTGATTGCCTCATTTACCTCCATTACATATAATGCTTGCTGATAGTTTTAGGCCAATACTACTTATCATTTTGAGATAAATATGAGACATTTGAAAAAAGACAATTGATATCTAGAACATATCAAGCAGACAAAACATATGAATTATCCAAGTACCTAAAGATTATGATAAAAAAACTTGACAAAATAATAAAAAGAAAGCTGATGAAAATTGTTTTGAAGTGTTAGAACAAGAAGGGAAAGTATTGAAAAATACACTAGTCACTACCAGAAAGAGATTCCTATGAGAAAAACCTACAGGAATTTAATAGCCAAATTCCAAAAACTCCATCGCCAGGAGAAAATATTAAAAACAACAAGAAAAATTCAAATATGGCAAAGATATAATTAAAATTAAGATCTAGCAATAGCTATATTAAAAGATCACCATTTTTGGACAACCTACACTGAAAGCCAGAACAGAAAAAATACAGGTCAATGTCCCTAATGATTGTTGATGTAAATTTTCAAAAATTAGGTACTAGGCAAAGAGATTATAACAATTAAGCATAAGGATAATACAATATGACTAATAAGATTACCAAGAGTAATCTTCAATACCAGAATAAAAAACTATCAATATAATTGACCATCTCAGTAGAAAAAATAACAATAAAATTGGTATGATTATCTACACAATACAGATTTTTAAAATATAAAATAAAATATATAATAAAAAGACTAAAAATCATAGAAATGAATGGGGGCTTTACATAAAATAAATAGTATTTATCTAAAACCATTAGTAAGCATTATTTATAATGGACATAAGTCAGAGGCTTTCCCAGTAAGATCAAGGGTGAAGTAAGGATGGCTTTTATCACCACTGTTATTCAATATTATGCTAGAAATGCTAGCCATAGAAATGTGACAGGAAAAAGAAATCTAAGAAAATAGAATAAGCAGGGAAGAAGCAAAACTATCACTTTTTGCAGATGATTATGATTATATACTTAGAGAATCCTAGAGAATAAAAGCAATAACAACAACTAGTTGAAATAATGAACAACTTCAGCAAAAGTTGTAAGATAAAATAAATCAATATAAATTATCAGCATTTCTATGTATTTCCAACAAAATCCAGCAGCAAGAAAAAGAGAAATTCCATTTAAAATCACTGCAGACAATATACTTTTTGATTTATTTGATTATTTGATTAATCCAGACACTATATTAATGCAATTACAAAACATCTTTCACACAAAGATAGATCTAAGCAATTGGGAAAATATTTTTTTGCTCATGGATAGGCTGAACCATTATAATAAAAATGAAAATTCTACCTAAAATAATTTATTTATTCAATGCCATATCAATCAAATTATCAAAAATTATTTCATAGTCAGAAAAAAATGAAATCATTCTGGAAAAGCAAAAGATCAAGAATATTAAGGACAATCAATGAAAAAATAAATGTGAAGGAAGATGACCTAATAATACCAGATCTCATACTGTTTTATAACTTGGTAAGCATAAAATAATTTGATACTGGTTAAAAAAATAGACATGGATAAGTAGAATAGATTAGGTGTTTAAGACATAGTGTAAAATTCCACTGTCATCTAGTATTTGATAAACCCAAAGACTCAAGCTTGTGCGATCAGTTTTTGAGACTATTGGTCAAATATTGCAGGGAAAACTGCAAAGCAGTTTGGTAGAAACTAAGTTTAGATCACCATCTCATATCCTATATTGAGATAAGGTCAAAAGAAAATTAAGTTAAAAGGATTTTTCCACGTCCAAAACCAATGCAGCCAAGATTAGAAAGAAAGAAGAACATTTGGGGGGGGGCGAATTCATAGGATATGTCTCAGATCACAGCCTCATTTCTCAACATATAGAGAACTGAGTCAAATTTATAGGTATTGAACTCATTCCCCAATTCATAAATGGCTAAAGACATGAACTGGTAATTTTCAGAAGAATAAACCAAATGTATCTATATTCATATGAAAATATGCTCTAAATCAAGTAAGTATAAAAATGAAAATTTAAACAACTCCAAGATTGGTGGAGAGAAAGATCCAAGATGGCAGAGAAAAGCCAGAGTTTCCTGTTTCCTTCTGAAACAATTTGAAATCAAGCCTCTGAACAGATTTTGCAATGATAGAACTTACAAGATGATAGAATGAACCAATTTTCAGAAGTGGAAGATAGTGTGGAAGGACTTCAGGAAAAATCAGTCTTACTTGGATGAAAGGGGAGCATAACCCAGTGCAATCAGTGTCAAGGCAAGACAACAGAAGGGCCAGAGTTACAGTATAGATAAGCAATTGAAACCCCTCAGTTCTAGCTCAACATAACAGTGGCATAGCAGACCAGCAGAAGAGCCTGCAATTCCAGTGCACAAGACAAATTGTCAGTTCCAGAAATCAGGAAACAGTGGGTGGGTTTATTTCAGCTACTCCAGTGCTGTGAACAAGTCACCAAACACCAGAGGCCCCAGTACTCAAAGTCAAAGCTTAAAACCATACAAGAAGCTTGGGGCAGTGGCCCTTGTGCCTCAAAAGCAGAACTCAACTTAAAAAAAATGAAATAAGCAAAAAAAAAAAAGAAAATGAGCAAGAAACAAATAAACAAAAAAAAAATTTGACTATATATAGCTGTCATGGTGACAGAGAAGATAATAAAAAGCAAATACCCCCCCCAAAAAAAATTAAAACTAAATAATTGAGAAGAGGAAAAATGGCTACATGCAAAACCTTGAAGTAGTATTTGAATTGATCTCAAGCTAAAGGAGTTTTCTTGGAAGACTTCAAGAAAGATCTTAAAAGTCAAATAAGAGAGGTAAAATAATAATTGGGAAACAAAATGAGATATATGTAAGAGAGAATCAATAGCTTGTAAAAGAAGGGAACAAAATTGACCAAAGAAAACAACATCTTTAAAAGTAGAACTAGCCAAATGGAAAAGATGACAACAAAGTTAATTAAAGAAAAACATGTTAAACACTAAAATTGGGCAAATGGAAGCTAATGACTGCATGAGAAATCAAGAATAAGTCAAACAAAATGAAAAGAATGAAAAAATTAAAAAAAAATGTAAAATATATCCAGGAGAGATAATTTAAAATTTATTGGACTACCTGAAAGACATAATTTAAAAAAAATAAAAAAGGAAAAGAACCTGGATAGCATCTTTCAAGAAATCTTTAAAGAAAACTTCCCTGATAATAAAACAAAATAAAACAAAACAAAACAAAACAAACAAACAAACAAAAAACAGAGGGCACAACAACTATTGAAACAATCTCAATCACTTCTTGAAAGAGATCTCAAGGAAAACTGCAAGAAATATCATAAATAAATTTCAGAATTATAAGATCAAGGAGAAAACACTTCAAGCTGTCAGAAATAAAAAAAAAACATCAAATATCAGGATTACCCAAAATTTGGCAGCTTCTACATTAAAGCATCAGAGGATCTGGAAGAAGATATTTTGGAAGGCAAAGGAGCTTGGATTGAAACCAAGATTCAATTACCCAGAAAGTTTGAGCATAATCTTTCAGAGAAATGAATACATGTTCAATGAAACAAAGGACTTACAATAATGTTTGGTGAAAAGACCAGAAATAAATAGAAAATTTGATCTTCAATAACAAGAATCAAGGGAAAATAGAGCGGGGGGTTGTGAGCCAAGATGTTGGAGAGGAGATACATCTTTTTCTGAGTTCTCCCCATAATCCTTAAACTAATAGCAAAATCAAGACTCTGAACTGGTTTTGGAGTAAGAGAACCCATATATATTGGGAGTGTAACAAATTACCAACAGAAGATAATTTTGAAGGTCTCCAGAAAATGTCTGTTTCAGTCAGGCATGGAGGGCCAAGCACAAGCAGGCCAAGCACAGATGCTGAATGCCTCAGCACACAGTCCCAGGTTGGTATAGGTTGCACCTGCAGGAGAATTTACCAGGAAGAATCTACAGCAGTGTTGGCTATTCTGTCCTAGTTGCAAACCAGTAGATCAGTAGGCTAGTTATAAGATATCCAACACAAATACAAAAGGCAAATGGTGGGTCCCTAAATGCCAGAATTTCACAGGACCTGACAATGCCCACCCAGCAAAGAAACTTAGTCAGTACTAACCCAGCTCAGAGACTTCCATGTGTAGACAAAACTTGGACAATCTTCCCTTTGCCCTAAAAGCAAACCTCAACTTTAAAAAAATGAGCAAAAAGAACTCTGACCATAGATAGTTTTTTCATGGCAAAAGAGAACAGATTTCAAACCCTAAGGTCACTAAAGGCAGATCATCTCCAAAGAAACCCCTCCAAATTGGCTGCCATCTCACAGGGCTCTCTTGGAAGAAATTTTAAAAAAAGATCTTAAAAGAGAGCTGGAAGAAAAATGGGGAAAGGAAATGAGAATATTGCAAGAAGGTCTGTAAAAGGAAACAGAAATTACCTGAAGAAAACTCCTTACAAAATAGTTTTAGTGAAATGGAAAAAAAGCATTCAATATTGTATTAGAAATGTTAGCTTTGGCAATGAGAGTTAAAGGAGATTAAAGGAATTACAGTAGGTAATGAGGAAATCAAATTATCATTCTTTGCAAATGATATGATGGCATCCTTAGAGAATTCTAGAGAACCAACTAAAAACTACTAGAAACAATCCACAACTTTAGCAAAGTTGCAGGATACAAAATAAATTCACATACATCATAAGCATTTTTATATATCACCAACAAAGTTCAGCAGCAAGAAATATGAGAAATTCCAGTTAAAATAACTGATGATAATATAAAATATTTTGGAGTCTACCTGCCAAAGCAAAGTCAGGAGGTTTATGAATAGAACTACAAAATGCTTTCTACACAAATAAAGTTAGATTTAAACAATTGGAAATAAATCAAATGCTCTTGGGTAGTCTGAGAGAATACAATTAAAAGAACAATACTTCCTAAATTAATTTGCTAATTTAGTGCTATACCAATAAAACTCTCAAGAAATTATTTTACAGATCTAGAAAAATAATAACAAAGTTTATCTGGAAGAACAAAAGATCAAGAAGTTCAAGGGAATTAATGAAAAAATGCAAATCAAGGTAGCCTAACTGTACCAGATCTAAAACTATATTATAAAGCAGTAGTCATCAAAATCATTTAGAACTGGCTAAGAAATAGAATAATCAATCATTGCAATATGTTAGGTTCACAGGACAAAATAGTCAATGACTATATTAATCTAGTGTTTGACAAACTCAGGGACTCCAGCTTTTGGGATAAGAATTCACTATTTGACAAAAATTGCTAAGAAAATTAGAAATTGATATGGCAGAAATTAAACATTGACCCACACCTAATAACCTTTATCAAGATAATATTAAAATGGCTTCATGATGTAGAAAAAAAACAGTGATATTATAAGCAAATTAGAATAACATAGGATAATGTACCTCTCAAATCTGTTGAGGAGGAAGTTATTTGTGACCAAAGAAGAATTGGATACCATTATTGATCACAAAATAGATAATTGTGATTATATTAAGCTAAAAAGTTTTTGTACAACCAAAATTAATGCATACAAGATTAAAAGGGAAGCAACAAACTGGGAAAAGATTTTTATATTCAAGGGTTCTGCTAAGGGCCTCATTTCTAAAATACATAGAGAATTGTCTCAAATTTATAAGAATTCAAGCAACTCTCCAACTGATAAATGTTCAAAGGATATGAACAGACAATTTTCAGATGAAGAAGTTGAAACCATTTCTAGACATATGAAAAGCTCTAAATCATTATTGATCAGGGAAAAGTAAATTAAGACAACTCAGATACTACTACACATCTCTCAGATTGGCTAAGATGACAGAAAGCAATAATGACAAATGTTTGAGGGGATGTAGGAAACCTGGGACACGAATACATTGTTGGTGGAATTGTCAATGGATCCAACCATTCTGGAGAGCAATTTGAACCTATGCCCAAAGAGTTATCAAACTGTGCTTACCCTTTGACCCAGTAGTATTTCTATTGGGCTTATAACACATAAAGGAGGGGAAAAAACCACATGTACAAAAAAGTTTGTGGCAGTGCTTTTTGTAGTGGCAAGGACTAGAAACTGAGTGGATACCCATCAGTTGGAGAATGGCTGAATAAGTTATGGTATATGAATATTATGGAATATTATTGTTCACTAAGAAACAATCAACAGGCTGATTTCATAGAGGCCTGAAGAGACTTACATGAACTTATGCTAAGTGAAATGAACAGAAACAAGGAATCATTATATAAGGCAACGCCAAGTTTATTTATTTATTTATTAAAGCTTTTTATTTGCAAAACATATGTATAGGTAATTTTTCAACACTGACCCTTCCTGACCCTTCCTGACCTTCCACTGACCCTTGTCAAATACTTGACATTGAATATGTGTATGCATATTTTTACAGTTATCTTGCTGTGCAAGAAAAGTCAGATCTACAAGAAAAAAAAAGTCTGAGAAGGGAAACATAATGCAATCAAACATCAATAGAGAACATGAAAATGTTATGTTGTGTTCCAGATTTTATATCCCTCTCTCTGGGTGTATATGCTTTGTTCACTAAACAATTGGAAATGGTTTGAAACATTTCATTGTTGAAGAGAGCCATGTCCATCAGAATTGATCATCATATAGTCTTGTTGTTATCATGTACAATGATCTCCTGGTTCTGCTCATTTCACTCAGCATCAGTTCATGCAAGTCTCTCCAGGCCTTTCTGAAATCATCCTGCTGCTCATTTCTTATAGAACAATAATATTCCATAGCATTATATACCATAATTTATTCAGCCATTCTCCAATTGATGGGCATCCATTCAGTTTCCAGTTTCTAGCCACTACAAAAAGGGCTGCCACAAACATTTTTCCACATGTGGGTCCCTTAC
>JAJPUD010005819.1:65144-76871 GCA_023553655.1 Myrmecobius fasciatus
TTTTTTTTTTTTTTTGTTCACCTAAAGCATAATAGATTCTGCTCCTACCCTTTATCTTCACTCTGTATGTATCTCTATGTTTTAGATGTCTTTCTTGTAAACAACATATTCTAGGATCCTGCATTATGGGAGAATTCATCCCATTCACACTCACAGTTAAAATAACTAAATCTGTATTTCCTGTCATCTTATTTACCAAAAGTAACGTTTTTCTCTTTCCTTTCCCCTTTCTCCTTCCCCCCTCCCTAGTATTTTGTTTTTAAGGACCCCCCTCCCTCAAACCATCCTCCCCCTTTAGAGGCTCTTCCTCTTTTTTTTGTTCCTGAGGCAATTGGGGTTAAGTAACTTGCCTAGGGCCACACAGCTAGGGAATGTTAAGTGTCTGAGATCAGATTTGAACTCAGGTCCTCCTGATTTCATGGCTGGTGCTCTATCCACTGCGCCACCTAGCTGTCTGGCTCTTCCTCTTTTTTACACCTTTTCCCTAATTCTTCTATTTTCCCTTCTATTAGTCTATCACTTTCTTTTCCTCCTTTCCCTCCCACTTCCCTATAAGGAGGGACAAGTATCTCTGTGAAACCAAATGTTTCTGATATACTCTTTTAGAGCCCAATCTGATGAGAGTAATATTCACACAATGTTCATCACCCTCCCTTCTTTCCCTCAATTAGATTAGATTATCTTTCCTTTTCACAAGATTTTACCTTACTTTTACCTCCTTTTTAAACTTTATTTTACCTCTTTACCCCTCTTTTCCCACTATGATAACCCTTCCACCTCTAGTTTCTTTTTTATTTTATCAAAGTAAAATCAAATTATACCTTTATTCTTTGAGTATACCCATAGTAGTAATGTAGTTCTCAAGAGTTATTTTCTTTTTACCTTTTTATGCTTCTCTTGAGTTCTGTGTTTGGAGGTCATTTTTTTTGTTCAGTTCTGGTCTTTTCATTAGAAATAGGTGAAATTCACCTATATCATTTCATGACCATCTTTTCCCCTGGAAGATAATGCTCATTCTAGCTGGATAACTGATTCTTGACTGTAATCCAAGTTCCTTTGCCTTTTGGAATATGTGATTCCAGGCCCTTTGATCCTTTACTGTGGAAGCTGACAGATCTTGTGTTATTCTAATTACTGTTCCTCGGTATTTGAATTGCTTCTTTCTATCTGCTTGCAATATCTTTTCCTTGGTGCAATAGTCTTGAAATTTAGCCACAATATTCCTTGGGATTTTAATTTTGGGGTCTCTTTCAGGAGGTGATCAGTGATTTCTTTCAATGTTGATTTTGCATTCTGATTCTAAAACATCAGGGTTTTCTTCCATGATTTCCTGGAAAATAGCTTCTAGATTCTTTTTTTTTTTTTCATTATGACTTTCATGGAGTCCAATAATCCTTAGATTGTCTCTCCTACATCTGTTTTCCAAGCCAGTTGTTTTTCCTAGGAGATATCTCATATTTTCTTCTATTTTTTCATTTTTTTTTGTTTTTGTTTGACTGATTCTTGAATTCTTATTGAGTCATTCACTTATATTTGTTCACTTCTAATTTTTAAAGTATTATTTTCTTCAATTACCTTTTTAAGCTACTTTTGTAACTGGCCAATTGAATTTTTTGTTCATTGCAATCTTTTTCCAGTTTACCAATTTTGTTTTTCAGTGAATTGTTGTCTTTTTTCCATTTCATCAATTTTGTTTTTCAGTGAGTTGTTGGCTTTTTCCCTTTTGCCAATTTTGTTTTTCAGTTAGTTGGTGTCTTTTTCAATTCACCATTTTTGTTTTTCAGTGAATTGGTGTCTTTTTCATATCTCTTTTGTAGGGCATTATATCCTTCTTGCAATGATCTCAAATCATTTCCCCATTTTTCTTCTAATTCTCTTTTGAGATTCTTTCTGCAATCTTCCAGGAAAGCCTTGTGAAATGGGTAGCAGCTCATGTCTCCCTTTTTGGCTTCCTCTGCAATTGCTTTACCTTTAGGAACCTCCAAATCTGAGGTCTGCCCTTCTTAGTCTCAATAAGAGACTATGGTGAGATTTCTTTTCTGTTTCTTACTCATTTCTTAAAGCTTGAGGTATGTTTAAAACAGAGAAGGGGTGGCCACTTCTCTCCATAAAAGCTATCTATGGTCAGAGTTCTTTTCTGTTTTTTTACTCATTTTTAAAGCTTTATATCAGTGGTACATGGCATCTACGCAAAAATTGACCCTGTATTAGAGCATAACAACCTCACAATCAAATACAGAAAAAGAGAAATAGTAAATGCATCCTTTTTAGATCATGATACAATAAAGGTTTATGTAAAGATAGACTAAAGCTTAATTGGAAATTGATGTAATCCTGAAGAATAAACATATCAAATAATAAGGAATTTATAGGAAATGAGAAAAGAAATTATTTTTAAGTTATATGATGGTTATTTTAAACAAACAGAAAAGAATTACTTAGACAAAGCAATGAGCATTTTCAGTAAAGTTTCAGGATGTAAAATAAACCCACACAATTCATTAGCATTTCTATATATTAACAGAAAAACCTAGAAGGAAGATATTTTTTAAAAAAGGAAATACATCTAAAATAATTCAGTACAGTAGAGAATTTTTGGGACTTTATCTGCCAACACCCAGATAAACTATATCAACAATAACAAAAACATAAGCACTCCACACAAATTAAGAAAGACATCTGAATAACTGGTTACATATTAAGTGCTTATGGATAGACTGTCAATATTATAAAAATAACAATACTACCAAGATTAGCTTACTTATTCAGTACTTTTCAAATCTAACAACCAAAGAATTAATTTATAGAATTAGAAAAAAATTAAAAAAATTCTTCTGGAAGAAAAAAAAATATCACAGAATCAACGAAAAAATGGCCCCTGACAATAATGAATCTTTTAATATACCACAAAGCGATAAGCATTAAAATAATTTGGTAGTGAATAAGAATGGAGTGATTAATTAGTGAATCAGAATAGGTATATAATATTCAGGAGCAAATGAGCACAATAACTTGTATTTGATAAATTTAAGGGATAGAAACTATTGGTACAAGAACTTACTTTCTGACAAAAAATGCTGGAAAAACTAAAATAGTCTGGAGTAATGGAACATGGGTACCAAGATAATCTCAAAATTCAGAAATGATTTTTAATAAGATTGATAGAAGAGAATTAGTGGGACATAGGAGAAATTACTTTCAGTGCTAGGGACAAAAAAATCTATAACTAAAGAATAAATGGGAACATTCACAAAAAAATAAAATTAATAATTTTGTTTGCATAAAATCAACAAATAAAATTATGCAAATAAAATCAGTGCACATAAAATAAAAAGGAAAGCAGCAATTTTCTCTGATAAAGGTCACATTTCTAAGATGACCAAAAAAAGGGAAAATAACATTTTTGAGGACACATTAGAAAATAAGTATATTAATACATTATTTGTAGAGCTGTGAACTAGTCCAACCATTCTGGGAAACAATTTGGAACTATGCCTTAAAAGCTATTAAATTGTACACCCACTTTGACCCAGCAATACTATTACAAATTTGATATTTCAAAGGGTGAAAGAAAAATGGAAAGGGGCCATATGTACACATATATTTATGGCAGCTCTTTTTGTTCTACCATAGAATTAGAAACCGAGGGAATGTCCACCAGTTGGCGATTGTCTGAGCAAGTTATAGTATGTAAATGTGATGGAATACTATGATGAAGGAGAAGATTTTAAAAAGACATAGGAAGATATATGCAAACTAATGCAGACTAAAGTGAGTTGAATTATGATAATTTGCACAGTTAATAGTATTGTAAATAAAATCAATGTAAAAAACTTAGGAACTTTGATCAATACAATGATCTATCACAATTTCAGAGAACATGATAAAAAAAATGCTAACACACCTCTAGATAACGAAATGATGGATTTAGAATGAAGATTAAAACATAATTTTTCTTTCTTTTTTTGCCTTTCTGAACATTCAGCACATAATATGGAAAAATGTTTGCAAATGACTTCACATTTGTAATTATTTAAAAATTTCTTGGTGATCTCCTTGGCATAGGGAGAGTGGAGAAAGAGAATATAAAACTGAAAATAAAATAGCATTGAAATTTTAAAAAGTTTAATGAATTTGATTAGGTCATATAAAACATTTCCCTCTCTGCTTCATTGTATCTTTTTGCTTTAACACATTCTCCTCTTCTGTAGTTGATTCCATTAAAACACACAAATTAACTTGTATAATTGAGTATAAAGTTTAGTTTCTGGTGCTTCTGGTGAATTTAGGTGTTTTTCTCTACCATTATTTCCTCCTCTTCACTGTGAGTTTAACTTTCATTTTTTTCCCTTTTTCTCTATGTTCTTTCCTCTGACACTTTCATAACACTAATATATTTGATTCACTCACCATCATCTCATGCTTAGACTAATGCAATAGCATGCTACATTTCTGTGGCTGTCACAAATATCTTACCATGACCATCCTTTATTCAGCTATCAAAAAAATTCTATCAAAGCACAGGCCTGACCATTGTACTCCCAGTATTAAAATAAAATTCAAGGGCTTCCCATTACTTCCTGGATTTATACACAAATACCTTTATACACACACGTATGTATGTTTGTAATCCTGTTTGGGATTCAAAACCTTTCATGACTTGCCTCCCCTCCACAGTTACAGTCTTCTTACAAATTCTACACCCACACCCATATTATACCCCATGATCCAATAATAGATGATCTCCTTTCTGTTATTTAAACAAGATACCTCTACATCCCAAATCATGGGACTTTCTTTGTCTATGTCTCATGCCTAGAATATTCTTCCTTTTCATTTATGCCTCCTAACATCTGTGGCTTCCTTTAAGCCTAAATTAAAATTTCCTTTTTGTATACAAATACTTTCTTAACTCTCTTAATCTTAGCAACATTCTATTATTATTTCCTATTTATCTCTTATGTGACTTGTTCATACATAGTGGTTTGCATGGATTCTCTCCTATTAGACTATGAGCTCCTTGAGGGCAAAGATTATTTTTTTAACCTTTCTTTGTATCCCAAATGCTTAATATAGGCACATAACAGATGCTTAATAATGTTTATTAGCTATAATTAATTATCTCTTGTATACATTTAGAATTTTAAAATCTTTAATTATTTTTCTGTTATTAATATATTAAAAATTTTCTTTCCTTTTTTCCTTCTTCTGTTTTCTCAGGTCCTACAAGAACTTTCCTGTTACTTTAAAGAACATAGAAAATAGAGGAGATACAAGTTTAGAAAAGAGAAAATGTCTCAATTAAAAAAAAAAAAGAACAAGACAAAGTTTTTCAAATAAAAGCTACCAAGTCTGACTATGATTACAGGGAAAATTCTCAAAAAGATCATTAAAGGCATTGTTGATGACTATCTAGAAAGGAAAGAAGGGCTTGAATGGCTCCAAGCAACACAGACCTAAACCAAATGATTAGAATAATGTATTGGATGTAAATTACTGATATTTTAGCCAGGTCTTTATAAAGTACTTTACTCTTTTCCTGTGGATAAAATGTAGAGACATGGATTATATTCAACCACTCTCACCACCCTATGGTCCAGGCTGTCCTGCTGATTGTTTGAAGTGGGACTTGCTACTAGGTCACTGTGGAATGTTCTGTCTTGGACTGCACTCCCCCCTCCCCACCTTACTCAAATGAGAGGAATTCCTCTTGCCTAATCTTCAAATTTCCTGTGCTAAAATTTGTTTTACCTTGTTTCCCTGATGGTTCCATGAGATCAAAAGATGATGAGATCCATGAGTTCATAAAGACTCAAGAGGAGCATAAACAAATTAAAAAGGAACAGAAAACATAAGAGTTTCAATAGAGCTAAATTGTTAACATCCCTTCATGTAAAAGTGATACTTATAATTCTTCAAAATTTATCACTAATATAACAGCTGGGAGTATAAATATAGAGGATATGGGTGTAAGGAGAATTAGAGGGAAGGACATAAAAATTGTGATAAGAAGGGGGAGAACCTTTGATGTAGAAAAAAGGGAGAAGTAGAATAGTGTAAATTATTTCCCATGAAGAGGTGCAAAAGACCTATTAAAGTAGAGGGAAAGATGGGGAAATGGGCAATGAATATCATTTGAACTTAACTCTCATCTGCATTGGCTCAATGGATTGTAGAGTGGCTTAAAAAGAGAATCCTAAACTATTTTATTTATAATAAACATACTTGAAGGAGAACACATATAGAGCAAAGAGGAAATGGAACAGGAGCTATTTTTCTTTTGCTGAACTTTAAAAAAAGCTGAGATAGTAATACTGATTATAGACAAAGCAAAAGCCAAAATAAACCTAACTAAATGAGATAAAGAAGAAAACCACATTTTGCTAAAAGATACCAGAGACAATGAAATATTATCAATGTAAAATACATAAAGATCAAGTGATATGGGATACAAATTCTTAAGAAGAATTAAGAAGCACTTAATAGGGCAAAAACCCTCAAAATAAAATGTAAAAATGCAGAAACATGAATGTATTCTTTTTGGATTATGATTCAATAAAATTATGTTAAAATAAGAGCAATGGAAAGATAAATATAAGTTGAGAAATAATCTAATACTAAAGAATAAGTAGGTCAAAGAACAAATTATAGAAAAAATTAATAATTTCATTAAAGAGATGGACAACAATGAGACAAGATACCAAAATTAATGGGTCGTAAAGCAGAACATAAGGGAAAATTTATTTTTCTAAATGCTATTGTCAACAAAACAGAAAAAACAACAGATTAATGAATTGTGCATGCAATCAAAAAATAAAAAAAGAATAACAAGAATCCCAATTGACCACCAGAATTAAGAATTCTGAAAATCAAGAGTAAGATTAATAAATTATAATTGAAATTATTCACATAAACACACACACAAAAAACTATTAAAGTAATAAGTAAACAAAGGAGTTGTTTTTGTGGAAAAAACAGTAGATAGATAAGACATTGATTAATTTGATTAAAATAAAGAAGAAAACCAAATATCCTATATAAAAATGAAAAAGGCTAAATCACCATTAAAGAAGAAGGAATTAAAGAAATTATTAGAAATATTTACCTAATTATGTGCAAATAAATATAAATATTTTTCTTTCTTTCTTTTTTGCTGAGGCAATTGGGGTTAAGTGACTTGCCCAGGGTCACACAGTGAGGAAGTGTTAAATATCTGAGGCCAGATTGAACTCAGGTCTTCCTGACTTCAGGGCTGGTGCTCTATCCACTGTGCCACTTTTGCTACCCCCAATAAATAGCACTCTTAATAAAACCAATAAATATTTATGAAAATATAAATCACATAGATTTTCAGATTAGGAAATGGAAACCCTAAATAACCATTTCTTAGAAAAACAAATTGAAGAAGCCATTAACAAACTCTCTAGAAATAAATCCCCAGTACCAGTTGGCATGAGTGAATTCTACCAAACGTTTAAAGAACAATTATTTCCAATTCTAAAATCTATTCGGAAAAATAGGTGAACAGGGGGCCCAACCAATATTTTTAATGATACAAAGATAGTGCTGATACCTAAACTGGGAAGAGTTAAAACCAAGAAAGATAATTATTCACAAATTTCCTTAATGAATATTGTTGTAAAAATTTTGGACAAAATATTAGCAAAATAATTATAGCACTATGCCACAAGGATTATACAACATGATACAGGAAGGATTTATAGTAGGACTGCAATGTTGGTTCAATAATAGGGAAACATCAACATAATTGACCATATCAATAAAAAAAATAGAAATTATCTGATTATCTGAAGATGCTGAAAATATATTTTTTAGTTTTAAAATTTAATTAATTTAAAATAAAATAAGATAAAATAATATCCCCTTCACCTGAAGAACAAAGCTTGACCACAAAAGGTACAGAAGAGGAAATAAAAATAGAGAAGGAAAGAAAATGAGCAAGAAACAGAAAAGAACCTTAACCACAGAAAGGTACTATGATGACAAGGAAGACCAAAACACTAACTCAGAAGAGAACAAAATGTCCACAGAGGAAATTTCAAAGATTGATATGAATTGATCTCAAGACCAAAGAGACTTCTTGGCAGTTCTCATAAAGGATTTTAAAAGGTAAATAAGAGAGAAGAAGATGAGAAAAGAAATAAGAGGTATGAAAGAGAGAGTCAAAGCTTGAAAAAGAAAGAACAAAAATTGGCTGGAGAACACAATTCCTTAAAAAATTCAATTGCCCAAATGCAAACAAAAATCCACTGAAGAAATCAATCCCCTAAAAATAAAATAGGACAAATGTAAAAAAAAACAAAAAACAAAAAACAAATGGAGGACAACAATACCTTGAAAATTAGTATTCATCAAATAGAAAAAGAGACAAAAAAGCCATCTGAAGAAAATCAGACATTAAAAACTAGAATGGAGCAAGTGGAAGCTAATGACCCTGGAAGATATCAAGAATCAGTCAAAGAATCTAAAAAAATGGAAGAAAATGTTAAATGCTTCATTGGATAAATAGCCAACCTAGAAAACAGATCCAGGAGAGACAGTTTTAAAATTATTGGTCTCCATGACCAAAAAAGAGTCTGAATAACATTCTTCAAGCAATCATCAGGGAAAACCATCCTGATATACTTGAACCAGAGGTGGGAATCATTATTGAAAGAATCTGTCAATCACTTCCAAAAAAGAGATGCCACAAGAAAAACCCCAAGGAAAATTGTTTCAAAACTCCAGAACTATAATTTCAAGGAAAAAAAATACTGCAAGCTGCAAGAAAACAACAACTTAAGTATTGAGGAGCAAGAGTGTGGCTACCCAGAATCTGGCATATTTTAAAGTAAAGGGTCAGAGGGACTGCAATACCATATTCCAGAAGACAAAGAGCCTGGGTAACAATCCAGAATTAATTACCCAGTGAAATTAAGCATCATCTTTTAGAAAAGGAGATGGACCTTAAATGAAATGAAAGATTTTCAATCATTTCTATTGAAAGAAGTAGAACTAAACAGAAAATCTGATCTTCAAACACAGGATTCAAGAGAAGCATAGTAAGGCAAACAGGGAAAATATAATATTTAAATGTCAAACTGTTTACATATCTAGATTGAAAATTGATATCTGTAACTTGAGAATTTTATGTTATTGAGACAGAGAAGGCATGCATATGAATGGACTCTGATATGATGATATCAAAGTAAAATACATTAAAAGATGGAAAAAAGGATTATAATGGAAGAAGAGGAAAAGGGAGGTATAATGGAACAAAATAGAATGCATGAAGAGGTACAAAAGACCTATTCTAATATTGGGAAAAAAGAGAAGGGGATCAGCATTATCTGAAGCTTCATCTCATTTTTGGTTCAAAGAGGGAATAACAATGACTCTGTTAGATATAGAAATTTAACTTACCTTAAAAAGAAGAAAGGGAAAAGAAAAGGAAGGTTTGATAGAAGGGAGGGCAGAAAGACTAGGAGAAAGAAATAAGAGAGGGAGAAAGGGTGATATAAATTAGGAATAGGAGAGAGTGGGCTAGGTTACAAACAAAAAATACTAACAAGAGGAAGATGGTGAACTGCAGACATCATTCTCTGTGAGCTCCTGAGACCTTCCCCCAGACCCAGACAAATCTAGCCTCCGAACTGGTTCTGGAGTGAGGGTTCCATCAAAAACTCGGAGTACAACTCACTTCTATCAAAAATCTATTTTGAAGAACTCAGGAGAAGGTCGCTGTGAGAGGGTAGGGGATCGAGCAGCTCCCAGTGCTCAGATGCCAGCACTCAGATGCCAGTGCGCAGCTGGGGTGTGAGTCCGGTGCTGGGACAGAGAGAGGATTTTAGGCTGCCAAAAAATCCCTGGGACACGCTTGGGCCACTTTGCTCTGTTTGCAGGCAGGTGCTTTGGCAGATCTGCCTTTGGTAAAGGGTGGATTGAGAGCAGCCGAAAGTGTGGTCCTAGTGCGGATCTAGCCTGGCTAGCCCCACAACCAGAAGTCAACTCGGTGAACTGCCCCAGGGCAAATTGAAACACAGAATTCCCTGCTCTGAATTAGACCTCAAAATCAAAAACATGAGCAAGAAGCAGAAGAGAGCTCTCACCATTAACAGCTTTTATGGAGAAAAAGTAGGGCAGACCCCAGATTTTGAGGTTCTGAAAACAATACCAGAGGAAGTCACAAAGGCAGACATGAGCTGGTCCCCTTTTCAGAAGGGGAAGATTGCATAAAGGATCTCAAAAGAGAGTTAGAAGAAGAATGGGGAAATAAATTGAGATCAGTGCAAGAAGAAAATATCGCCCTGCAACAGAGATGTGAAAAACTGGAAAATGAGACTGGTGAATTGGAAAAAGACAACAATTCACTTAAAAACAAAATTGGTGAATTTGAAAAAGTCACCAACTTACTGGAAAATAAAAATAGTGAATTGGAAAAAGATAACAATTCACTGAAAAACAAAATTAGTGAATTCGAAAAAGACAACAATTCGCTGAAAAATAAAATTGGCAAAATGGAAAAAGAATGCAATGAACCAAAAAATTCAATTGACCAGTTACAAAAGGAGCTAAAAAAGATAACTGAAGGAATTAATACCTTAAAAATTAAAATTGAACAAAGAGAAATGAATGACTCAATAATATTGACTTCAAGAATCAGTCAAACAAAAATGAAAAAAATAGAAGAAAATATGAAATATCTCCTAGGAAAAACAACTGACTTGGAAAACAGATCCAGGAGAGACAATCTAAGGATTATTGGACTCCCTGAAAGCCACGATGAAAAAAAGAATCTTGATGCTATCTTCCAGGAAATCATGAAAGAAAACTGCCCTCATGTTTTAGAATCAGAAGGCAAAATTGGCATTGAAAGAATTCACCAATCACCTCCTGAAAGAGACCCCAAAATTAAAACCCCAAGGAATATCGTGGCCAAATTTCAGGACTATTGCACCAAGGAAAAGATATTGCAAGCAGCTAGAAAAAAAAGTTTAAATACTGAGGAACTATCATTAGAATTACACAAGATCTGGCAGCTTCCACATTAAAGCTTCGAAGGGCTTGGAATCAGATATTCCAAAAAGGCAAAAGAACTTGGATTACAGCCAAGAATAAGCTATCCAGCTATAATGAGCATTATCTTCCAGGGAAGAAGATGGTTATTCAATGATACAGCAGAATTTCACCTATTTCTAATGAAAAGACCAGATCTTAACAAAAAATTTGACCTCCAAACACAGAACTCAAGAGAAGCATAAAAAGGTAAAAAGGAAAGAAATCTTGAGAACTATATTTCTACTATAGATATCCTTAAAGAATGGGGGTATAATTTGATTTTACTTTGATAATAATGGAAAAGAAATTAGAGGTGGAAGGGATATCATAGTGTAAAAAAGGGGAGGGGTAAAGGAGGTAAAATAAAGTAAAGAAGGAGGTAAAATAAGGCAAAGTCTCCTGAATAGACATAGAAAGTCTAATATAAGTGAGGGAAAGAATGGAGGGCAATGAGTATTGTGTAAATCTTACTCTCATTAGATTGGGCTTTAAAAGAGTATATCAGACACATTTGTTTTCAAAGAAAAACTTGGCCCTCCTTATAGGAAGTAAGAGGGAAAGAAGGAAAAGAAAGGGATAAACTAATAGAAGCATTAGGAGAAATGTAAAAAAGAGGGAGGGTTTTAAAGTATGGAGGACTGTTAGAGGGAGATGGTCATCAAAAAAAAA
>JAJPUD010005819.1:81871-93749 GCA_023553655.1 Myrmecobius fasciatus
TTGTTTACAAGAAACACATGTAAAACATAGAGATACATACAGAGTGAAGGTAAAGGGCTGGAGCAGGATCTTTTATGCTTCAAGTGAACAAAAAAAAGCAGGGGTAGCAATTCTTATCTCAGATCAAGTAAAAGCAAAAATAGATCTAATTAAAAGAGATAAGGAAGAAAACTATATTTTACTAAAGGGTACCATGGACACCGAAGGGGTATCAATACTAAACATATATGCACCAAGTGGTATAGCATCCAAATTCCTAGAGGAGAAACTAACAGAGATGCAAGGAGAAATAGACGGTAATACTATACTGGTGGGAGATCTCAACCTTGCTCTCTCAGAATTAGATAAATCAAATCACAAAATAAATAAGAAAGATGTTAGGGAGATAAACAAAATGTTAGATAAGTTAGGTATGACAGATGTCTGGAGGAAATTCAATGGTGATATAAGGGAGTATACTTTTTTCTCAGGGGTTCATGGAACTTATACGAAAATTGATCATGTGTTAGGGCATAAAAACCTCAAAATCAAATGTAGAAAAGCAGAAATAGTAAATGTATCCTTTTCAGATCATGATGCAATAAAACTCACATGTAATATAAGGCCAGGAGAAAATAGACCAAAAGTTAATTGGAAATTATATAATCTAACCCTGAAGCATGAATGGGTGAAAGAGCAAATTATAGACACAATCAATAATTTCATCCAGGAGAATGACAATAATGAGACAACATACCAAAACTTGTGGGACACAGCCAAAGCGGTTATAAGGGGCAACTTTATATCTCTAGATGCTTATTTGCATAAAATAGAGAAAGAGAAGATCAATGAATTAGGGTTACAATTAAAAAAACTAGAAAAAGACCAAATTAAAAACCCTCAATCAAATACCAAATTGGAAATTCTGAAAATAAAAGGAGAGATTAATAAAATTGAAAATAAGAAAACTATTGAATTAATAAATAAAAGTAAGAGTTGGTTTTATTAAAAAACCCAACAAAATAGATAAGCCTTTAGTTAATTTGATCAGAAAAAGGAAAGAGGAAAATCAAATTGTTAGTCTCAAAAAGATAAGGGAGAACTTTCCTCCAATGAAGAGGAAATTAGAGTAATAATTAGGAGTTTCTTTGCCCAACTTTATGCCAATAAATTTGATAATCTAAATGAAATGGAGGAATATCTACAAAAATATAGATTGCCCAGGTTAACAGAAGAGGAAATAAATTATTTAAATAGCCACATTTTAGAAAAAGAAATATAACAAGCTATTAATCAACTCCCTAAGAAAAAATCTCCAGGGCCAGATGGTTTTACATGTGAATTCTACCAAACATTCAAAGAACAATTAATTCCAATACTATACAAACTATTTCAGAAAATAGGAACAGAAGGTATACTGCCAAATTCCTTCTATGAGACCGATATGGTGCTGATAGCTAAACCAAGTAGAGTGAAAACAGAGAAAGAAAACTATAGACCCATTTCCCTAATGAATATTGATGCAAAAATTTTAAGTAAGATTTTAGCAAAGAGATTACAGAAAATTATCCCCAGGGTAATACACCATGACCAAGTAGGATTTATACCAGGAATGCAGGGCTGTTTCAATATCAGGAAA
Source organism: Myrmecobius fasciatus (assembly GCA_023553655.1). Classification (NCBI taxonomy): domain Eukaryota; kingdom Metazoa; phylum Chordata; class Mammalia; order Dasyuromorphia; family Myrmecobiidae; genus Myrmecobius; species Myrmecobius fasciatus. The sequence continues at coordinate 83,490 of JAJPUD010005819.1, forward strand.
ACTATCAGCATAATAAATTATATTAATAACCAAACTAACAAAAACCATATGATTATCTCAATAGATGCAGAAAAAGCATTTGATAAAATCCAACACCCATTCCTATTAAAAACCCTAGAGAGTATAGAAATAAATGGGCTTGTCCTTAAAATGATTAGTAGCATCTATTTAAAACCATCATCAAGCATCATATGTAATGGAGACAAACTAGAACCATTCCCAATAAGATCAGGAGTGCAACAAGGCTGCCCACTGTCACTATTACAATGTAATATTGTCTGAGAAATGTTAGCTTTGGCAATAAGAGAAGAAAAAGAGTTAAAAGGAATTAGAGTAGGTAATGAAGAAACCAAATTATCACTCTTTGCAGATGACATGATGGTATGCTTAGAGAACCCTAGAAAATCAACTAAAAAAAACTACTAACAACAATTCACAACTTTAGCAAAGTTGCAGTATTCAAAATAAATCCACATAAATCATCAGTATTTTTATATATTACCAACAAAGTTCAGCAGCAAGAGATACAAAGAGAAATTCCATTCCAAATAACGGATGAAAGCATAAAATATTTGGGTATCTATCTGCCAAGAAAAAGTCAGAAACTATACAAACTAAACTACAAAACACTTTCCACACAAATAAAATCAGACCTAGTCAATTGGAAAAAACATTAAGTGCTTATCGGTAGGCCAAGCGAATATAATAAAAATGACAATACTACACAAACTAATTTACTTATTTAGTGCCATATCAATCAAACTCCCAAGAAATTATTTTACAGATGTAGAAAAATAGCAGCAAAATTCTTTTGGAAGAACAAAAGGTCAAGTATTTCAAGGGAATTAATGAAAAAAAAAAGGCAGATGAAGGTGGCCTTGCTCTACCAGATCTAAAACTATATTATAAAGCCGCAGTCATCAAAACCATTTGGTACTGGCTAAGATATAGAGCAGTAGATCAGTGGCATAGGATAGGATATCAGGACAAGCTAGGTAATAACATTAGCAATTTAGTGTTTGATAAACCCAAAGACCCCAGCTTTTGGGATAAGTACTCACTATTCGGCAAAAACTGCTGGGAAAATTGAAAACTAGTGTGGAAGAAATTAGGGCTGGACCCACACCTAACACCACATACCAAGATAAGATCTAAATGGGTTCATGATCTAGATATAAAGAGTGATATTGTAATCAAATTAGAGGAAAATAGGATAGTTTACTTCTCAGACCTGTGGAGATGGAATAAATTTATGTCCAAAGAAGATCTGGAGCTCTTAATTGAACACTAGATAGATAATTTTGATTGTATTAAGTTAAAAAGTTTGTGTACAAACAAAACTAATGCAGACAAGATTATGAGGGAAGCATCAAATTGGGAAATCATCTTTACATTTAAGGGTTCTGATAAAGGTCTCATCTCTAAGATATATAGAGAATTGTCTCATATTTATAAGAATTCAAGCCATTCTCCAATCGATAAATGGTCAAAGGATATGAACAGAAAATTTTCAGATGCTGAAATTAAAACTATTTATAATAATATGAAAATGTGCTCCAAGTCACTATTGGTCAGAGAAATGCAAATTAAGACAATTCTGAGGTACCAGTACACACCTCTCAGATTGGCTAAAATGACAGGAAAAGACAATGATAAATGTTGGAGGGGATGTGGGAAGGCTGGGACACTAATACATTGTTGGTGGAACTGTGAATGGATCCAACCATTCTGGAGAGCAATTTGGAGCTATGCTCAAAAAGTTATCAAACTGTGCATACCCTTTGACCCAGCAGTGTTTCTATTAGGCTTATGTCCCAAAGAAATCATAAAAGAAGGAAAGGGCCCCAAATGTGCAATAATGTTTTTGGCAGCTTTTTTTATACTGGCTAGAAACTGGAAACTGAATAGATGCCCATCAATTGGAGAATGGCTGAATATATTATGGTATATGTATGTTATGGAATATTATTGTTCTGTGAGAAACAACCAGCAGGATGATTTCAGAGAGGCCTGGAGAGACTTGCATGAACTGATGCTGAGTGAAGTGAGCAGAACCAGATCATTATTCATGGCAACAACAATATGGACATGGCTCTCTTCAACAATGAAATGCTTTAAACCAGTTCCAGTTGCTCTGTGAAGAAAGCCATATACACCCAGAGAGAGGGATGTGAAATGTGGACCACAACATATCATTTTCATGCTCTCTATTGATGTTTGCTTCCATTGTATTTACTTTATCTGATTATTCTTTCTTCTAGATATGATTTTTCCTGAACAAAAATGATGCGTGGAAATATGTATACATATATTCGTTTTTTCAAGTATTTTAACATAATTTACATGTAGTGGATATCCTGCCATCTAGGGGAGGGGTGGGCCATAGGGGGGAAAATTTGTAACAGAAAGCTTTGTAAGGGTTAATGTTGAAGAATTACCCATACATATATTTTGCAAATAAAAAGTATTAATAAAAAAATACTAAGAACAGACAGAGTAGAAAGAGGAAGCAAAAACATATAAAGGTGAAAAAATAGGATGGAGGGCTAATATTGAATGAGTTAATAAAACATGATTTTATGAAAAAAAACAAACAACAAATTAATAAACTTTTAGTTAATTTGATTAGAAAAATGAAAAGAAGTCAAATTATCAGCATCAAAAATGAAAATGGTAGAAAAAGAAATTAAAGAATTAGAATAGTCAATGAAGTGATAAAACTATCACTCTTTGCAGATTATATTTTAGAGAACCTTCCAAAAACCTGCTTGTAACAACAGCTTTAGCAAAGTTGAAGGATTTAAAATTAACCCACAAAAATCATAAGCATTTCTACATATTACTCACAAAGACCAGCAGTAAGAGATAAAAAAAAAATTCTATTAAAAATAACTGTAGGCAAAATAAAATATTTGGATCTCTACCAGCCAAGAAAAACCCAGGAACTATGTAAACACAATTGCAAAACACTTCTCACACAAATAACATCTGATCTAAACCAATGGGAAAAAATATCAACTGCTAATGAGTAGGCTGACCTAATATAATAAAAATATCAATTCTACTTAAATTTGTCAACTTATTTAGGCCATACTAAATTGCCAAATAATTATTTTGTAGAGCTAGAAAATATAATAACAAAAGTCATCTGGAAGAGCAAAAGGTTAAGAATGTCAAGGGAATTAATGAAAAAAAAAACAAACAAAGGATGGTGACCAAAAATTATATTATAAACCAATAGTCATCAAAATCTTCTGGTACTGGTTAAGGAATAGAGTGGTACATAAGTGGACATGCATGACATGACAATCAATGATTATAGTAATCTAGTATTTGATATAACCCCAAACTCCCACTTCTGGCATAAGAACTCACTATTTCACAAAAATTGCAGGGAAAACTGGCAAATAATATCTCAGAAACTTGGCATAGACTTACATCTCACACCAAAATGAACACACTAGAGAGAAAATGGATAAAGAGAACTTACCTTAAAATTACAAGTAGTATCTATCTCGAATCTACAGTAAGCATTATTTGTAATGGAAGGAAGCTGGATACATTCCAAATAAGATCAGGGTGAAACAAGCGTGGCCATTATCACCACTATTATTCAGCATTGTACTAGAAATGTTGGCTTCAGCAAAAACAAAAGAAAAATAAAGGAATTAGAATAGACAATGAGGAGATAAAACTATCACTCTTTACAGATGATATAATGATAACACTCTCTGCAGATGATATAATGGTAGGTTCCATTTCATTAGAGGTATTGAAGCAGAGGTAGGATGACAATTTGTCAGTATAGATTGGACCATGCTGAGTTAATTCCAACTTTCAAATTTTGTGATTACATTTTCTATATCTGAAGTATTTTCTACATTCTATAAAAATTGTACTTTTGGAAATCCTACTCATCCACCAAGACCTAACTTGATCTCATAATGCTTAATGAAGCCTGCCTCTATTACCTAGTTAGAAATTCTTCCTTTGGCAATATCACAAAAAACTTTTTTGTTATACATATGCACATAAACACACACAGATATGTAATATGCAATATGTAATAATACTCTATATATAAAGCGTATATATATATTTTATTTTATATTATACTTTTTTATACCTGTCTTTAACTTTTATATTATTTGATTAGTGTATTGGTGAAAAAACATCAGGATAAAGCTAGATACAGGTTAGAGGCTTTGTGGTTTTTTTCTAAAAAAAAAGAATAATTCTGAAAACTTAGAAACTTTTATCAATTAAATAAGCAATCATGATTTCAGGGGACTATTGAAGAATACTGCTCACTTCATGATAGAGAGATGATGTGCTAACATGGATAATACTAAACTCATTTTTTAATGTCCTTAACATGGGAATTTGCTTTGTTTGCCTAATCATCATTCTTTCCTTCCTTCCTTCCTTCCTGTCTTCTTCCCTTCCTTATATAGAAAGATAGTAGGGAGGAAAAAAACTGGATGATTAAAAAAATCTATGTAGAAAATAAAAAAAGGAAATTTGGAAATTTATTTGAAAAAATGTGTATACACCTATTAGCATAAGTAGGAAAAATAAAATCAGACAACTTCTTAGTTTCAAAAGTTGAAGGAATATTTTTATGTTTTTTCTCAAATTCTATCTTGACATTTTCTAAATTGAACCAATAACTAAATTATAGCTATAGGATCATTTAGGCACATCTTGTATGTGAAATTCCCAAAGAGGTAACCTGCCCAAAATTACCAAAAATAAAGTAATTATCCATTTTATAGATACTCAAATGACAACAGCATAGTAATGGAGTGACTACTCTCTATAATGTTCTGTGAGAGAGGCCTGGTTTTCAAAACAAGTGATCATAATGCATCTTAGAGATGAAAAGGACTTGTCTATCATCTAGTGCAATTCCTCATCATTCTATAGTCAGTTACTAAAAATAGTAAAAGTTCCAACTGGGGTCTTTGCTATTAGATAAATAAATTCATAATTTTGTTTTTGTTTTTGCTTTTATTTTTGGTGTATTCTTTGGGTATTATGAAGATGTGGCTGAAAAAAAACTTTTTTTCTTTGTTAAAGTCATAACATTATTTTGGTCATGTGCATACATGTGATTACTTCTCATTGTTTTAGTTGTCTGCTCAAGTTGCAATGCCAAGCTCTGCTGTAATAGTCCAAATTTAATTTCCACTCTCATTAAGTCTATCTCAGCAAAAGCCAACTTTCAAAACCTGGCAAAGAATCCCTAAATACTCCAGTGAGTTGTAAATAGTCATCTTTTGCTTTCCTCCCCAATTGCCTTGGTTGAATCCTTAAGGCAAATAAAAAGTTGTCCCTCCCACTCTCTGGCTGTCCCTTGTGAACTCACCTCCTTTTTGAGTTTCAATTTTATTCTAATGTCTTTTTGTTACTGATCAGGCTCTTACAATTTCTCTTCTATATTATAGAAGAGCTTTATAAGTTCTGGCTCCTGGGAGCTATGAAAAAAAGGCTAGAAATTGTAATTATTTTTAAAATAAGGGTATAAATGCAATCATAATTTTAAAAGAACCCTTAATTTTCTTTTCTTTTGAATCGAATTGTACCTGTAATAATTTAATATCGAATTTAACTGTAGGACTACATGAACATATTGATTGTCATCTGTATCTTTAATAACTAAAAGGGAAAGGTTGCTTTGATTCAGGTAATGGTGCCTTTTCCCTAAAGGGATGAAAAGATTAATAAGGCAAGCAAAGTAGAATCCCTTGCCAATAAACTTCAGGCATATAGTGGAAAGTTTTCATTTGGACATTTTTATTATGTCTCAGTTAAGTTAGCTGAGCTCTTAAGAGCCAATAAATCCAAGGTCAAGAGTTCAATGGCACATTCAATTCACAAATGCTTATTAAGCTCCTCCTGTATACACAGCTCTACAAATAAGGGAGGGAATATTTAAAAACAAATAAATAAAATAGAAGCCATTCCCTTGAAAATTTTATAGTTTTGTTCTGGGGTGGGCTGGGATGGGTAGAGACAGAAGGAGAAAAGGATGGACACATATACAACTAGATATACTACAAAATAGGAAGTGAAAACAATATTAACTCATGTCCTTTTTTTGGTGCAGTTAAGTGAGAAAAAGATATGGAAGATCTGTTTGACTATAATATCATCTCAACACAGGGTAGGAGGCAAGGAGACAAAAACATAAGTTATACACAGTTGTCACAAAAATATGGAACATTGGGATGATTGATCCAGTAATTCAGGTACTTTGAATCCCTAGAGTCCTTACAATTGAAGTAACAGTGGACTCCATAGTATCAAACAGGATAGGATCCTAGCTTCCCTTAAATTAACTGAAAGCAAATCACTGAAAGCAATATGGAGGGGTTTGTTTAGGAAAATATTTTTTAAATCCTGCCATTTTCCTTCTTCTACAAGAAATAAATTTGCTAAATAGAAGATGCAGGATAGAAGCCAGATGATTAAGATTTTTGGAAGAGTAATTAAGCTGCTTCCAGGATCTGAGCTAGCATTTGGAGTAAGAAGCCCCTACTTTGATACAGTAGGTAGCTTGAGAGGGCACTGGAGGGAAAATAATAAGTCTATCCATGACCAAAGATAGGACTATTTGCATATGTTGCTGTATATATGTTGGTAGCTGGTTAATCATGGATAAATAAACCAAGACATTCCTAATGCTATAATTTGTCATAGTAATTCAGGAGACAAAACATAATGTTCTAAAAACTGTTGTATTGAAAATATACATTTTGACAACTTTTAAGCCCTGTTATGATTAATTTGTCAGGATTTTTTAACCTTTTACTGCACCTATATGTGTCCCTTGGTGAATCTCAATGAAGTGTACTGAAGCTCTGCCCTGATACCTTAGTGATTTTCCACAAGAATCTGTCCTGGAGCTTATTATGATCACCTGTTTTTGTTTGTTTGTTTGTTTGTTTGTTTGTTTGTTTTTTTGGTGGTTAGTAGTATGAAAGAAAAACCAACCAGGATATCCAATTTTGTGAAGTATATGAGTGTGGTGGCCATTAGGTTTTTTTGTTCTTCTCCCTGCCAATACTTGTTCCTATATTAAAGGCAAGATGCCTTCTTAGGTAAGGATAATACCATGATAATTTCCATATAATGAATTTTCTTATATGACTAAAAGAATTATTTTATTTTTAAGCTCTACAGATTTCCTTCAAATATCATTGATTAGAGTTTTTAATTAATATATATTTATATATATATTTTCTACTGAGGCAATTGGACTCAAGTGACTTGCCCAAGGTGCACAGCTAAGACCTGTTAAGTGTCTGAAATTAGATTTGAACTCCTGATTTCAGGGCTGGTGCTCTATCCACTATGCCACCTAGTTGTCCCCTTAATTAATGTTTTTGATATTATTTCTGCAGATAGACCTGAGGTCTTGAGCCATAGTTCATAAATATTTATTGCTTTTAGCTTGGTCTCTGTAGTCCATAGAAGAATCACTTATATAGATGTGACCTGGAAGCTGCTCCTGCAAGTACACATCAGTCAAAGTTCCCAAAGGCTCAGAAAAAAAAAATTCTTGCTATTAGATTTCTTGACACTACCAAATAATTCAGTATTAGAAATAAGTATGATTTTAATAATGGAAATTATGTTAAAGATGTTATATTGCCATGTCTTTTCCATGCAACCTTTCTTTTAATTACAGCTGAAACTTCCTTTATGTATTGATCCCCTCTATTTAAATGTGATCTCTTTGAGAAAGGGGACTTATCTTACTTTTTTTTTTATTTCTTTCTGTACTCTTTCTGTACACATAAAAAAAAAACATCAATTGAATCATTTTTCATGCAAGCATGCATTCATTCTTTTGTATACTAGAAAATCTTTATGTGCCTACAATGAATTTGCTCTAAATTTGTGGGAATATGAAGAGGTAAAGTAACCAGGCTACTAACAATCACCAGAATAACATCTACATGAAAATTTCGTTCTCCAAATGTCCCAACTAAATTTTTTCTCCTTCTATTGAAGATGAGCTAATGTCAATGACTCTAATGCTAGTTTTTGATTAGTTGTGGTTTCTTTTAACATTGAGTAAAATTTAAAAAAAAATCTCATATAGTGAGATCATCAATTTTCTTTATATAAGTCTGAAAAGAAAACCCCAAACTACTGGTCAGTTAACCTGCCTTTCATTTACTAATTTCTTAAATGAGAAATTATTTCAAGGATATTGTAGATATTTTGGTATGAAATTTCAATCACATAAATGCCTTGTCACCTTTCTCAAGAAAATTCAGTCTTCAAAGTTGAAAGACTTTTTGGATTTTGAAAAAAATGAAATAGAATAATAGAGCCTTCAGTTCTAAAATAATAGGAAACAAAGACGCATTAAATCTAATTTCTTTTATTGTCCTGCCTTCATAAAGAAATAGGATTCACCATTATCAGGTCGTAAGCTTTTTTTTTTTTCCCCTCAGCATAGTGATAAATTTATTTTGATCCATTCTCTTTTTTCTCACCTAGTTTTCTTAATGATCCAAGGATGTAAATTTTCATGGTTCCTGGAAATAATTACCTATGGGCTATACCAGAATTCTTTGGACATGTAGCTTATATGGCCTCCACTCTTGTTATATACCCTAGTTAATGGGTATTTATGAATTCATAATATAGAGGAGGACTTATTGTAAAGGACTATTCTGTTGAGCATTAAATTCACTCATTAATGCTATTGTAAGGGTAGTAAACTACCCCCCAAAGGTAGTTACCTTAACCCTCTTAAAATAATCACTTTTCTCCATCTAAAACACTTTTTAATTCAATCAAACCATTAGAACTATGAGTAAAAATGAACTGGGCACTTCCTTGAATCAATTAATGACATTTCAACTATGTCTCATAGAAAGTCTATTCAGGGGGCGGAGCCAAGATGGCGAACTGCTGACAGCTTTCTCTGTGAACTCCCAGGACATTCCCTCAAACCCAGACAAAGTAAGCCTTCCAACTGGTTTCTAAGTGAGAGCACGTCCAAGCATTCGGACTACAATGCACTTCTATCAAAGATCTACCTTGAAAGAACTCCAGAGAAGGTTAGCCTCAGGGGAAATCGGCCGCTGGTCCCAATCAGACTCCAGCTGGGGCGGAAGTCAGGGCTGCGATAGAGGGGCGGATTTTGGGCACCCAGGAAGCCCCTGGGAGACGCCTGGGCCACTTTGCTCTGCTTGCGGGCAGGTGCTTTGGCAGATCTGCCTTTGGAAAAGGGTGGATCCAGACCAGCTGAAAACGTGGTCCTAGTGCGAATCTAGACCGACCAGCCTCAGACCGGAAGTCAACTCGGCAAACTGCCCCAGGGCAAATACAAATTGTTGCAGTTTTCTCTGCTTTTGACCAATATCCCAACTTTAAATCATGAGCAAGAAGCAGAAGAGAGCTCTCACCATAGAAAGCTTTTACGGAGAAAAAATAGAACAGTCCCCAGATCCTGACATTATGAAAACAATCCCAGATGAAGCCACAAAGGCAGACTTAAGTTGGTCTCCCTTTCAGAAGGCTTACCTGGATGACTGCATTAAGAATCTCAAAAGAGAGCTAGAAGAAGAATGGGGAAATAAATTGAGATCAGGGCAACAGAAATATCAAAAACTGGAAAATAGGACTGGTGAATTGGAAAAAGAAAACAGTTCACTGAAAAACAAAATTGGTGAATTGGAAAAAATCACCAATTCACTGGAAAATAAAAATGGTGAACTGAAAATCAAAATTGGTGAATTGGAAAAAGACAACAATTCACTGAAAAACAAAATTGGTGAATTGGAAAAAGACAACAATTCACTAAAAAATAAAACTGGCAAAATGGAAAAAAAAATGCATTGAATCAAGAAATTCAATTGGCCAGCTACAAAAGGAGCTAAAAAAGATAACTGAAGGAAATAATACTTTAAAAATTAAAATTGAACAAATAGAAGTAAATGACTCAAAAAGACTTCAAGAATCAGTTAAACAAAAACAAAAAAATGAAAAAATAGAAGAAAATATGAAATATCTCCTAGGAAAAACAACTGACTTGGAAAACAGATCCAGGAGAGACAATTTAAGGATTATCGGACTCCCTGAAAGCCATGATGAAAAAAAAAACCTGGATGCTCTCTTCCAGGAAATCATGAAAGAGAATTGCCCTGATGTTTTAGAATCAGAAGGCAAAATTGGCATTGGAAGAATTCACCGATCACCTCCAGAAAGAGACCCCAAAATTAAAACCCCAAGGAATAT
>JAJPUD010005819.1:105053-115203 GCA_023553655.1 Myrmecobius fasciatus
TATACATGGCAACAACAGTACTATATGACGATCAATTCTGATGGACATGGCTCTCTTCAACAATGAAATGTTTCAAACCACCTCCAATTGTTCACTGAAGAAAGCCATATACACCCAGAGAGAGGGATGTGAAATGTGGACCACAACATAACATTCTCATACTCCTTGATTGATGTTTGCTTACATTGTGTTTCCTTTATCTGATATATCGTTTGTGTAGACAAGATTTTTCTTGCACAACAATGACAAGTTTGGAAATATGTATACATATATTCGATTTACCAATATTTTAACATAATTAACATGTAGTGGATATCCTGCCATCTAGGGAAGGGGTGGGGAAGTTGGGGGGAAAAATTTGTAACGGAAAGATATGTAAGGGTTATTGTTGAAGAATTACCCACACATATGTTATGCAAATAAAATAAAATTAAAAAAAAATAAAGTCTATTCAGACTGGAACAAATATTTGACAATGTTCCATGGGGCCTATACAAACCAGGGAGCTAGTTTTAGACCTTAACTAATTTAATTTCTTTTGATAGAGATGAGGGTGAGCTGCCTTCAAGAAATTATCACATGAGAGAGGGTATATGATTGACATAGGTCTCTTCCCACTCTTTGTACAAGTTTTTGTACATTTTAGAGCCTGCGGGATTTTGGAATTCTTGTTTTCATGCTAAAGATGTCCCCAGGGTAAATGGAAAGAAGAGCTATATGGGGAGTTAAGGATGTACTAGTTATGAAAATTTAAGGTTTTACAAAAGAGAAAATGCTGGAAGAGAATTTGGAGATCATCTAGCTTAATCTATTCATTTTACAAGTTAGAAAACAGAATCCCTTAGAAGAGAAGAAATTTAGTCATTGCCACCCAGATAGTTTGGACATTGTTTATTTCAATCCAGTGTTTTATTTTGTTTATCTTCCTTCCATCTTATGCTTCCTTCTGACCTATATTGCAGAAGAGATCTATGCTGGAGAAGTGTGATTGCTTATCTAGAGGAGTTTACCCATACAATTTCTTTTGTAATATCCACTTTCTGAGTAGAAATTTCAATGAAAGAGGGAATTACCAAGGGAAGAAATCATTCCTACAAATGCAAGTTAGCAACTTCTTTATTAATTAAATTAGTCTTAGAAATTAAGTAGCTTTATGGGGAAATGGACTTCAGAATCAGGAATATCTCAAGCCAAACCTAGCATCAGACATTGCGCATCTGCACTGGGCAAATAACTGTTTGCCCTCTCTATAGAATAAGGATATTAATAATATATACTTTGTGACAGTAAAAACTGATAATATCTATAAAGAACTTAGCAGACTTTAAATACTCCTTTAGTCCAAACTACTAAAGGTTAAATAACTTTTCCAGGTCACAGAGTCAGTATGTATCAAAAATAGGATTTGAGCTCAGAACTTATTGACTTTCACAAGAGTTTTCTATCATGCCATGTTTTTTAGGCAATGTGATATTAATAACATGTGCCAAAAAGTTGTCCAAAAAGCCAAAAAAACAACATGCCATGCTTCAGTAATGACCATTTTGAGGTTAGAAAATGAAAATATGAAGCAAATAAGTGTAGGACAATTTTTGTACTTTCTCCAAAAGTGATTCAAAGTTAGAGAACAGGAAGGCCAACAAAGAAGCTCTATAGTGCTTCCCCAGCTGTGGATAGGATCTTAGAATTTCATAAGGAAGGGATATTAGGAAAAAATGTATTGTACCTCTCCCTATGCCATCCTTTTTTGCAGAAGACAAAAGTGAGATACAGAAGGGCTAAGTGAATTGCTTAACTTGTAGTCTTTGCTGCCTTTTATGATGGTGCCTAAATATCTGATAGGCTGCTCCATATGTGCTCCTGGCATTATGTTCTCGGCAGATAAGGATGGGCCACTTATGCTGTGATATGCTGCCTACCAGCCATATGGCACTGGAGTAAATCTTGAGAGGATTATGCCAATATAGTATTATTTCTTCTAAATTCATCTTGCTAAGTCCTGTCTATGATGAAACAGAGAAACTTCTACACAAGTTTCTAAAAGGAAAGCTTCTTCCATCTGTTTATTTCTTTACTTTTTGTAGAAAACTTTCCATTTCCCATCATAGATCACTGGATATCCCATCTATGATGGGAAATGGAAAGGATACTCCAGATTCAGTATATCTATATCTATATCTATATATATATCTCACATGCGTACACTCATATAAGAATGTATATATATAGATAAGGCTTAGCAAGAAGAAATTAGAAGAAATAATGAGTGGTTGTATGGGTTCGAGTGTATGTGGACCCACTTTGAATCTGGAGTAACCTTGTTTGAGGGAGATACTACACAAGTTGAAGATTGTCTACTTACTACTACTACTACTACTACTACTACTACTACTACTACTACTACTACTACTACTATTACTTCTACTACTACACACACTCTTAAACTATTATTACTAGTACACACACATGCAAATAAACACATTCATATTCATACATGCATGTGTGCAAGGAGACATGCACATATTCAGAAAATTGCTAGGGTGACTGAGAATTTAAATGATCCACCTGGGGTCATAACACATGTATTAAAGGGACTTAAGACCAAATCATTTTAACTCCAATGCCATTACCTTTATCCACTAAATTAAGCTGCTTCTTCTATACATATATTCAAAACCATACATCACTCAACAGGCATAACTATATATTTATATTTCTAATAAAAAAAGAATACTATTCAAAGCAAAGACATTTTATGGAATAGAGTAAGAAAAGAAATTTTAAAAAATTCTTGTAAAATTATACTCTTCAAAAATATGTATATATGTATTATATATGCACATATATTATCAATTAGAACAATGAACACAGAATGAACATGGGGAGGGGCACAAAGAGAACACATTTATGCCTAGGACATATGAATAAAGGAGTATACATGTAGGCAACACATGTGAATGAGGGGTACACGTAAGGTGAAAATTATGTTTTTGATACTGAAGGGCTTCTATTTTCTTCGAGTGATGTAATTATGCTTTGAAAGGTCATTTTGCTCTCCAATTGCATAGAATCTCTGCAATTATGTAGTATCTGATGAATGCATAGTTTCTGTTGAGAATGGTATACATTCCTTTTAAGACTCAGTTGCACTAGTCATGTGATTGTAGTTTCTTACAGCTTTGGCTTTTGACATCTACTTTAGTGTTCATCTTATAGGTGAAATATTCCTTCCCTGCTTTATAATTTTGATATATTCTAATTTGTATAATTTAATTGAATAGTTTCTTTTTACTATGAGTGACAGTCTTTTGCATAACCAGTATTTGTTGGGAAGGAATTTACTGGGAAGAAACTGAGAGTATAAGCTAAGTGATATACTCCTTTTTAAGATTAATAGGTAAGTGGATTTATACTTCTGAAACTAAATTTCATACTCCTAGATTAGACATAAACTGGAACTAGGGCAGATAAGAAATAATTCCAGCCCATTATCCACCCTCCAACCTTGCCCCCTATGCCTTGGAGACTAGAGAGCTTCAATGGCATTGCTAGGGCTTGTTTATCGCTTGAAAGTTAGTATGCTAGTAATACAGGCATTGCTTTTGGATCTAATTTTTGTTGGGGGTTTTAGGGAAGGGAGTGGCAGAAGATTTCAGATTATATTTGTCCATTCCTTCCATGATATGCATCTATATATTTAACTAACTCATGAGAATATGGCTATCTCATACATGGATTATACACATGCCAGACAGATAATTACCATAAAATTCTTACATCTTTCCCTGTGCTTCCCAACAGTAATTCTGTCCTTTCTTTTATGATATTCTTCTAATAAATTCTTGATTATATTTGAATATTGTTTATCTGTCACAAAGGAAAAATGAACAATCCTTGACATCAAAGAGATTGGATTTTATCTATTTTAATGGATATCCCCTAATTTATGGGGTAATAAAGGAAGACAGGGATGAAGAGATATTTTTATAAATATCCATCAAACAAATATGATTTGACTGGTTGGGACGCTCCCTTCATTGATACCAATTGTGATGCTTCCCTCCCTGACTAATTTCATGTGTTGATGTCTCCCCAAAATAAGTAAACCAAAGGATCTTATCTAATGTCAATGCCCTAAATATAAGCTTTTCTTAAATTTAAATAGTGTGACCCCTGGGCAATGAACAAACAATACATCATTGACTCTGTACTGTTTCCATCTGGGGAGGATATAATAAAGCTTTGACACTCCTTAGAATAGTCTTAATGACATCCAAACCATTTTATTGCCATGATAAACCATCCAAGAAAGACTTGGAGGCCAAGTTTTAAATTGGTCTTCTAATGATAGGTTAGTGGAGTACAGTACTCCATTGACTTTAATTTTAATTGAACAAAGTTCTGGTTGAACCTTTCTTTTACTCTCATATAGCTTCTGCCCCATGCATTGTGTCTCACATGAATACATCTTTCCCCTCCAAACAAAAATAAAGAAAAACAATCAAGTCCATAAATAAAATAATCCCAGAAACCATCACATGCCTCCTTAAAGGTTTCCCTTGTTCTTCTTTTGCATTGTGCTCTATTTTAAAATGATTGATTTTTTTCTATTGATTAACTTGTCCCAGGTTATTCAATGAACCTTGTTATACTTTGTTCTCTCCAATACTTGTCATGCCCTTGACCTTTTCAGATTGTTGCAATCATTTGTGTGATAACCTTCACTATTGCCATGCCTGTTATCTAGAATAGCTTTCTTCTACATTTCTTTCACTACTTATTTAGTTAACCTCCAAACAAATGAAAAAGTATTACATTGGAAATTTTGGCATTAGGGAGTCATTGAAATGGACTGTAATGCTTTCATACATTGTTACATTTTTCTATTTCCTTCCCATTCAAAAGTTGGAATGATTTTTTCTTTTTTTTCACTTTGAAAAACTCAAATGGCTTTCAGAAAGACTCATAGTTACACAAATATTTTATATTCCCTGTTGTTTGTTGGCATAAACAACTTATTGTTTTTACTTGAATAATGAATGAGGTTTCATGCCTGAGTTTCTTTGAAAAGGAAAAAAAAATTGTTGTATTCTTACCACCCTCCAGACTCAGGGAACTGGCAAGCATGCTACTGGCTTCATAATGGTGTTTTTTAATATGTGTATATGTAAATACAAGGGTTTTTGCTATTTGTTTTTTCTTTGTTGCCAAAAGGAGCTGTTACTTTAAAATTATACTCAGCAACATACCAGAAAGCTGGAAGGAATATAGTAGTTTGCTCAACACAAAACCAGCTTATATCTCTTTGGAACATGAAACTCATATTTGAGATCTCTGGCAGATTTTGTTTTGTTTTTTTCATTTGCTGCTTTCTACCACATACAATTTTAATCAAATGGTAGACTTGTACTTCTATGCAAAAGGTAACAGTAATATGAGAACAATATTTTCAGAAGTTGATTATAAGGACTAAAGAGATTTGATACATATTCTTGATAGAGCAGGTTAAATGTTCAGAATTAAATGGAGGAAAATAATACACAGATCATGTGCAGCAATGTTGAAAATAAGCTTAAATCTATTTAGAGAACTGAAAAGAATCTTAAATATCATTTATTCCTATCATGCCATTT
Organism: Myrmecobius fasciatus; assembly: GCA_023553655.1. Taxonomy (NCBI): domain Eukaryota; kingdom Metazoa; phylum Chordata; class Mammalia; order Dasyuromorphia; family Myrmecobiidae; genus Myrmecobius; species Myrmecobius fasciatus. The sequence goes on from JAJPUD010005819.1 coordinate 110,687, forward strand.
TATAGATGAAGAAACTGAGTGCCAAATGTTGAATTATTTCCCAAAGAATACAAATCATAGTGTAATTATGTTATATCATTTATATGTAATAGGATCTAAGCTTGACCTTTAAAATCGTTTCTGCACATAACACAGTTAACATATTTCCTTTACTGTACAATGAATATTGAGCATTTTAAATAGAGACAATGACGAATACTTCTCTTTAAATTTTTCATTTTTTTCACTTAACTATACAGAAAGCAAATGATATTTTGATTTAAACTTAACATCATTGCCATAAACTTAACAATTTGACATACTCTAATCCATGTATAAAAACATTGTCAGATAGAAATGTTTGTCTGTAAAGGTTCTAGCAACCTCTGCCAAAGTTAGTATATCTAATTTGGCCTATTCAAAACCGCCTGAAAATATGATTTGTTGGAACAGAATGGACACACTGGCTATGCTTTATCTTTCATATACATTTTTTTTTGTTTTAAAATTCTCTTACTGCCTTTCTGTAGCTATAGTAAGAGAATAGTATTGAAGTACATTTCATGGAGCATTCATAGTGATGGGCTTATGCCATGTTCACTTCTAGTGCCACATGTGCTCTGACTCAGTTCCATGGAAAATGATTTAACAAGAAAACATGCATTATGGGAAAGTATCTAGCAAACAGACTCAGTTCCATTCATGGTCAATTAAGATGGTCCCTGTAGTTGTATCACCATGCATACTCTGTGGGATTGTGCCCCTGTTCCCACTAAATTGTTTTTGCATCACTTCAATTCCCATATATACATTCTTAAATAGATATAGCAGTATTGTATAGTGGGTAGAATTCTGAATATTGTCCCAGGGAGTTTTAGGTTTATCCATAACCTCTGTAATGTATGGCCTTTTGATCTTAGACAAGACATTGAATTTATTTGAATCTTGGTTTTCTCACCTGGAGGTCAGACTAAATGGCCTCTATGGCCCTTTCCATCTTTTAAAGATATGATCCTTTTCTTACTGCCATGTAAGCTAACATTTTAAAATCAAAAATAAAACAGAAGAAAAATACTAGTTTAGAAAATTAATGAAGACAATAACCATTGTTGATAATATATTACACAGCCATTCTATAAAGAATGGAGAGAATTTCCCGGGTTACAGCAAAGATGGCAGAATAAAGATCGGCAGTTGCTGGAGCTGTCTGATTTTCCCTCAAAAACCACATGAAACCAAACCTCTGAATAGAATCTGACAGAATGAAACCACTTTCCAGCTCAAGATAGATTGGAAAAACTTAAAGAAAGGTAAATCTCAAAGGTAAAGAATAGGTGTTCAGTTCAGCTCAGATAGACTCTGGGAAAATTGGTGAGAGGGTTGTAATCACAGGAAATCAGCAACAAACACCATAGTCCTGGTTCAGTAGAAGAGAAAGTCAGTGGAGCAACCTCAAGTCTGAGTTCAAAAAGCAAATTCTGGGAAAACAGGCTATTTTCCTGAAAAGCTACCTCCTAAAACAAACAAAAACACCAGGAAGCTTGGGACAGTGCCCCTCAGGTGTAGAGCTGAACCATAAAAGTAAAAAAAAAAGAGGAAATACCAAAAGGAAAGGAAAGAAAACAAGCAAGAAACAAACAAACAACCAAAAAAAAAACCCTTGACCACAGAAAGTTATTAGGGTGACAGGAAACATAAAACCCACCAACTCAGATGAGGGCAACATGTTCACAGAGGAAATATCAAATAATGCTATGATTCAGTCTGAAGCCCAAAGATGCTTCTTGGAAATGCTCATGAAATAATTTAAAATACAAATAAGAGAGGTAGAGAAAACATGAGAAAAGAAGTATGCAAGAGAGAATCAACATTTTGAAAAAGGAAGAAAAAAAGTGACTGAAGAAAACAACTCCTTAAAATATGCATTTGGTCATATGCAAAAAAAAAATCCACTGAAGAAAACAACACCTTCAAAAGAAGTTGGATGCATTTCTTTCCCAAAAGATCAGGGATGAAACAACATTAATACCACTATTATTCAATATTGTACTAGAAATGTTGGGTTTAGCAATAAGAAAAAAAAAGAAATTAAAGGAATTAAAATAGGCAATGGAGATAAAACTATAACTCTTTACAGATGACATGATAATATACTTAGAGAAAGCTAGAAAATCTTCCAAAAACCAACTGGAAACAATTCACAGCTTTAGCAAAGTTGCAAGACACAAAATAAACCCACACAAATCATCAGCATTTCTATGTATTACTAAGAAAGTCCATCAGCAAGAGACAGAGAAATTCCTTTTATAATTACTGTAGATAAAATAAAGTACTTGGGGATCTACCTGCCAAGATAAACCCAAGTACTATATGAACACCATTACAAAACACTTCTCACACAAATAAAATCAGATCTAAATGATTGGAAAAATATCAATTGTTCAGGGCCAGGCCAAGCTAATATAATAAAAATCACAATTCTGCATAAGTTGACCTACTTGTTCAGTGCCATTACATTCAAATTGCCAAAACGTTTTATAGAACTATAAAAAATAACAAAATTTAGCTGAAAGAATGAAAGGCCAAGAATGTCAAGGGAATTAATGGCAAAAAATACAAAGAGTTATGTCTTAGCAGTGCCAAACCTAAAAATACATTATAAAGCAGCAATGATTAAAACCATTTTGCATTGGCTAAGAAATAGAGTGGTGAATGAGTAGAATAGATTAGATACAAATGACATAATAATAAAGGCCTATAGCAATCTTGTATTTGATAAACTCCCAAACTCCAACTTCTAGAATAAAAATTTATTATTTGTTAAAAATTTCTGGGAAACTGGAAAATAATATGTCAGAAACCCAGCATAGACTTATACCTCACACACCTAAACAAAAATAAGGTCAAAATGGACACATGATTTGGGCATAAGGGATGATAACATAAAAATCAGGAGAAAAAGTAATAATTTACCTGTCAGATCTTTGGAGAAGGGAGGACTTTATGACCAAAAAAGAACGAGAGAACATTATGGAAAGTAAAATGGACAATTTTGTGGTCAAAGGATATGAACAGACAATTTTCAGATGATGAAATTAAAACTATTTCCAGTCATATGAAAAGTTGCTCCAAATCATTATTGATCAGAGAAATTCAAATTAAGACAACTCTGAGATACCACTACACACCTGTCAGATTGGCTAAAATGACAGGAAAAGATAACGATGGATGTTGGAGGGGATGTCGGAAGCCTGGGACATTGATGCATTGTTGGTGGAGCTGCGAACGGATCCAACCATTCTGGAGAGCAATTTGGAGCTATGCTCAAAAAGTTATCAAACTCTGCATACCCTTTGACCCAGCAGTGTTTCTATTGGGCTTATATCCCAAAGAAATCATAAAAGAAGAAAAGGGCCTCACATGTGCAAGAATGTTTGTGGCAGCCCTTTTTGTAGTGGGTAGAAACTGGAAGCTGAATGAATGCCCATCAATTGGAGAGTGGCTGAATAAATTATGGTATATGAATATTATGGAATATTATTGTTCTGTAAGAAAAGACCAGCAGGATGATTTCAGAGAGGCTTGGAGAGACTTGCATAAACTGATATTGAGTGAAATGAGCAGAACCAGGAGATCATTATACATGGCAACAACAATAATATATGATGATCAGTTCTGATGGACATGGCTCTCTTCAACAATGAAATGTCTCAAACCAGTTCCAGTTATTCAGTGAAGAAAGCCATATACCTCCAGACAGAGGGATATAGAATGTAGACCACAACATAACATTTTCACGTTCTCTATTGATGTTTGCTTGCATTGCGTTTCCTTTCTCAGATTTTTTTTCTTGTAGATATTTTTTTTGTACAAGAAGGTAAGTGTGGAAATATGTATGCATATATTCGATTTGTCAAGTATTTTAACATAATTAACATGTAGTGGATTTCCTGTCATCTAGGGGAGGGGAGGGCACTAGGGGGGAGAATTTGTAACAGAAAGTTTTGTAAGGGTCAGTGTTGAAGAATTACCCATACACATGCTTTGCAAATAAAAAGTTTTCATAAAGAAAAAAAAATGGACAATTTTGATTGGAAAATGAGTGGATGCCCATCAATTGGGGAATGGCTGAATAAATTCCATTATGAAGATAATGGAATATTATTTTATGTTAAAAAGTATGAACAAGCTAGTTTTTGAAGGATCTTGAAAGATTTACATGAACTGATGCTGAGCAATACAAGCAGAACCAGGAATACATTGTACACAATAGAAACAAGAATGTTCAATGAACAACTATGAAAGACTTGGTTCTTTTCTTTTCTTTTTTTTTTTAATAAAGCTTTTTATTTACAAAACATATGAGTGATTTTTCTACATTGACCTTTGCAAAAACTTTTTTTCCCAAGCTTTTCCCCTCCTTCCCCCCACCCCCACCTCTAGATGACAGGTAATCTAATACATGCTAAATAGGATAAATTATATGACAAATACAATACATGTATACATATCTATACAGTTATCTTACTGCACAAGAA
>JAJPUD010005819.1:121327-147482 GCA_023553655.1 Myrmecobius fasciatus
CCTTCAAATCTTGTCTGCATTCATTTTGTTTGTACAAAAACTTTTTAAATTGATATAGTCAAACTTCTTTATTTTGTGATTAATGATGACCTCTAGTTCTTCTTTGGTCACAAATTCCTTCCCCCTCCACAGGTCTGAGAGGTAAACCATCCTACATTGTTCTAATTTGTTTATAATATCATTCTTTATGCCTAGATCATGAATCCATTTTGACCTTATCTTGGTATATGGTGTTAGGTGTGGGTCAATGCCTAATTTCTTCCATACTAGTTTCCAATTATCCCAGCAGTTTTTGTCAAATAGTGAGTTTTTATCCCCAAAACTGGGGTCTTTGGATTTATCAAATGCTACATTACTATTGTCATTGAGTATTTTGTCCTATGAACCTAACCTATTCCACTGATCCACTACTCTATTTCTTATCCAGTACCAAATGGTTTTGGTGACCACTGCTTTATAATATAGTTTTAGATCTGGTACAGCTAGGCACCCTCATTTGCATTTTTTTTCATTAATTCCCTTGAAATTCTTGACCTTTTATTTTTCCAGATGCATTTTGTTGTTATTTTTTCTAGGTCAGTTAAATAATCTCTTGGGAGTTTGATTGGTATAGCAGTAAATAAATAGATTAGTTTAGGTAGTATTGCCATCTTTATTATGTTCGCTCGACCTATCCAAGAGCACTTGATGTTTTTCCAATTGTTTAGATCTGACTTTATTTGTGTGGAGAGTGTTTTGTAATTTTGCTCATATAGATCCTGACTTTCCCTTGGCAGATATATTCCCAAATATTTTATACTATTGATAGTTATTTTGAATGGAATTTCTCTTTGTATCTCTTGCTGTTGCATTTTGTTGGTGATATGTAAAAATGCTGATGATTTATGTGGATTTTGTATCCTGCAACTTTGCTAAAGTTGTGGGTTAATTCTAATAGTTTTTTAGTTGATTCTCTAGGGTTCTCTAAGTAGACCATCATATCATCTGCAAAGAGTGATAATTTGGTTTCCTCATGACCTAGTCTAATTCCTTTAATATCTTTTTCTTGTCTTATTGCAAAGGCTAGCATTTCTAATACAATATTGATTAGCAATGGTGATAGTGGGCAACCTTGTTTCACCCCTGATCTTATTGGGAATGGTTCCAGTTTATCACCATTACATATGATGCTAGCTGATGGTTTTAAATAGATGCTACTGACTATTTTAAGGAAAAGTCCATTAATTCCTACACTCTCTAATGTTTTTAATAGGAATGGATGTTGGATTTTATCAAATGCTTTTTCTGCATCTATTGAGATTATCATTTTTTTTGTTAATTCAGTTATTAATATAGTCAATTATGTTAATAGTTTTCCTAATATTGAACCATCCCCGCATTCCTGGTATAAATCCTACTTGGTCATGGTGTATTATTCTTGGAATGATTTTCTGTAATCTCTTTGCTAATATTTTATTTAAGATTTTTGCATCAATATTCATTAAGGAGATTGGTCTATAATTTTCTTTCTCTGTTTTTGTTTTACCTGGCTTAGGTAGACTTGGTTCTTTTCATTGATTCAGTGATCCAACACAATTCCAATAGGCTTTGGATAGAAAATGCCATCTGTGTCCAGAAAATGAACTATGAAAATTGAATGTAAATGAACACATGGTATGTTCATTTGTTTTTTTCTGTTTTTTCTTCCTCTCCCATTTTTTCCCTTTTGGTCTGATTTTTTCTCTCCCAAAATGATTCATAAAGCAATGTTTATTAAAATAAACAAAATTTTATGAAAGATAAAAAGTAATGGAGAGAAATCATTTTCTTACTCTTTCTTTAGTAACAAAGTTGGTAATATTTATGTATTGTGATTTAGACCCTCTAACCAGCTTTCTCAGAGTCTACCTTATCTGAGCTGTACATCCTTTTCACCCAAGTGAGACTGACATTTCTTGAGCTTTTTTCAGTCTATCTTGAGCTGGAGAATGGTTTCATTCCTTCAGACTGTTCAGATGCTTGGTTTCATGTGTTTTTATTTTTTTTAAATTTTTTATTTTATTAAAGCTTTTTATTTGTATAACATATGTATGGGTAGTTCCCCAGCATTGATCTTTACAAAGCTTTCCATTACAACTTTTACCCCCAGTCCCCTTCCCTCCCCTAGATGGCAGGAAGTCCACTACATGTTAATAATGTAATAATAGTTGACAAGTTCTGCAAGAAAAATCCTATCTACAAGAAAAAAAAGAAAATCAGAGAAAGGAAACACAATGCAAGCAAACCTCAATAGAGAGCATGAAAATGTTATGTTGTGGTCCACATTTCATATCCCTCTCTCTGGGTGTATATAGTCATCTTCAGTGAACAATTGGAAGTGGTTTGAGACAATTCTTTGTTGCAGAGAGCCATGTCCATAAGAATTGATCATCATGTAATATTGTTGTTGCTGTGTATAATGATCTCCTGGTTCTGCTTGTTTCACTCAGCCTCAGTTCATACAAGTCTCTCCAGGCCTCTCTGAAAACGTCCTGCTGGTTGTTTCTCACAGAACAATAATATTCCGTAACATTCATATACCATAATTTATTCAGCCACTCTCCAATTGTTGGGCATCCATTCAGTTTCCAGTTTCTAGCCACTACAAAAAGGGCTGCCACAAACATTCTTGCACATGTGGGTCCCTTTCCCTCCTCTAAGATCTCTTTGGGATATAGGCCCAATAGAAACACTGCTGGGTCAAAGGGTATGCACAGTTTGATAACTTTTTGCCTGTAGTTCCAAATTGCTCTCCAGAATGATTGGATCCATTCACAGTTCCACCAACAATGGCATGTTGAATTTTGACATGGTTTTCTTGGCATGCTGTTGATTTTTCACCATGGATTTCTTGGTTTGTAATTGGTATGTTGGATTTTTATGTGGTTAAAATTTAACATGCCAATGACACACCAAGAGGAACCATGTCAAAAATTCAACATGCAAATTATAAAGGAAAATAATTCCTTTAAAATTAGGATTAAGCAAATGGAAGCTAATGACTTTATGAGAAATTTGTTATAATAAAGCAAAACCAAAAAAAAAAAAGAAAAAAAGTGATATATCTCACTGGGAAAAGAACTGAAGAACTGACCTGGAAAATAGATCCAGGAGAGATACTTAAAAAATTATTGGTCTGCTGAGAATCATGATAAAAATCCCTGGACATCATTTCTTCAAGAAATTATCAAGAAAAAGTGTCCTGATATTCTAGAGACAGAGTAAAATAGAAATTGAAAGAATCCACCAATTACCTCCTGAAAGAGATCAAAACATGAAAAATCCCAGGAATATTATGGTAAAATTCCAGAATTCCCAAGTCAAAAAGAAAATATTGCAAGAATCCAGAAAGAAACAATTCAAACATAGTCGAGCCACAGCTCAGTATCACACAGGATTAATAGTTTCAACATTAAAGGCTTGGAATATATTTTGAAGAGCTATGGAGTTAGAATTACAACCAAGAATCATATATCCAGCAAAACTGAATATAATTCTTCAGAGAACAAGGTGATCAATTCAAATCAAATGTAGAAGATTTTCAAACATTTGTGATGACACAATCTGAAAATACTAGGGTTGATTGAGAAGAAAAGACTCCTGATTAGATCTATATTTCAGGTAAATTATTTAAATAGCTATATGTAAGATGAATGGAAGGCAGTAGGCAATTCTTAGAAAGTTGTTTGGAACATAGAAGTTATGACCTACCAGAGTCAGTCAATATGTGTCAGAAGCAGGACATAAACCTCATCATTTTTTTGGGGGGGGTGTACAGTTCTCTATTCACTACCCTAGCATATCAGTACTATTGCTGCAGCTACTTGTCCTTCTCTTTCTCTCCTCTTTTTTTGTCATCCCTCTTCTCTTCCTCCTTTACCTCCCTTCTCACCACTTAACTAGCATTTTCAGGTTACAAAGAGCTTATTCTTTATTATCTCATTTGAATATCATAATAATGCTTTGAGGTAAGGTTCTTATTATCATCTCCATTTTATATTTTAGGAGGAAACTGAAGCTAAGAGAGGTTAAGAGATTTTACCAGTCACACAACTAGTAGGAATCTTATGAGTAAGATTTAATTTCAGGTCTTCTTTTCAATGCCAGTGCTCTATCCATCAAATCCCCTAGTTAAGATTACAAATTTATTTAAGAAGCTAAAGGTAAGTCATGTTCCTTATGAAGTAGAAATATTCTCCATCTTAGTAAAAGAAGATATTACTTGGAATATTAACATTTGACTAACAGGAAAAAAAAAGTCCAGGTTTTCTGAATTCTTGCTCTTGAACTTCCTTTCTCTTCTTCTCTAAGGGGATATAGGGAGCAGGAATTTCTTGACACTACTTCTACAACCTTTTCTAATGTGGTAGTTAGAGGAAGGTAGTAGTTTATTTTTGGGGGGGGTGTGGGAGAATCACTACTCTCACTGTCTTTGCCTTCTTCCCTTTCTGTAGATTAGGGGATATGAACTCGTCTGTGAATTATTTTTTATTTTTTATGGTGAGTCATTCTTCTATCTGGAATAGAGTATCAAACAACCCAAAATCATGGAAGATATTGATTAACAATCCATCTTCATTTTCAGGAATGCTTTGTGTTTTAAGATTATTAATTATTATGCAGAAGTCATTTTTGATGAATTTGAATGTTTTTATTGAGCTAAGAATTTCTCCTCATAGCCCATGTGCTTTTCAGGTTTCAATTTATATTGACTTTGTATGTTCATTATTGACTTAGAAATTTCCCTACAATATATATGCTACATAATTCTCATTAAGTCCCTCTCAACCAAAACTAAAACTTTAATTAATGGATTCCTTCTTTTCATTATTCTAGAAGATACTGAATATATTGTACTTGCCTCAACAGATTTGAACTAAACAAGCTCAGTAAGTAAGAATAGAAAATTCAAGTATAAAATATATATAATATATTCCCTCTTCTAGACTCAATAACAAGTAAGACATAAGCACATTTTACAGGAAACGTTATTATCCTGACTACCAAGGTATTTGGTAATAATTCAATGACATGCATTCATTATTAAAATAGTGAACTAAAATCATTTTTTTTATCAATGAATTGTAGCTCTCTCATATAACTGAAATAGTTTAGTGTCTCAATGAAACAAGCAGATGATGCAGGAAGCAAATTAAAATTAGATAAATCTAGGGAAATAAGAACCATGCCAATGTTGATTTAGGCCAGTTCCAAAGATCTTATGATGATGAGAGACCTCTACAACCAGAGAGAGGACTGTGGGAACTGAGTGTGGATCATGGCATAACATTATGACTTTTGTTGTTGTTTGCTTGAATTTTATTTTTTTCTCATTTTTTTCCCTTTTGATTTGTTTTTTTCTTGTGCAGCAAGACAATTGTATAACTAGGTATGCCTATATTGGATTTACATATATATTTACCATGTTTAACATATATTGAATTACTTTCTATCTAGGGGAGGAGGTGGGAAGAAGGGGGGAGAAATTTGAACACAAGATTTTATAAGAGTCATGAGTGAAAAATTATCCTTGTATATGTTTTGAAAATAAAAAGCTTCAATAACAAATAACTGTGCCAATATGGAATTAATATTGGCTAGTCTTCATGAATTTCTAGTGTATTAAGTTGTCAGATACAGCAACTATGTTACCCCAAAATAAAGGAAATAGGCTTTTGATCTGGCCTTAAAACAATGTATTCTAGTTGAAAATGCAAAATTCTGACCAACCTGAGATGATAGCTCATGGTTGAAGAATACTTCACCTAGACTGAGATCTAATTTCAACACAATGAAGAAAAAGACAGAAATTTCATATAGAATATAGAGACAGAGAGAGTTGAGTGGCATATTGACAGATTTTGAGATTTTAGGAGCAAAAAGATGTAGAAATTTTTTTTTGTTTTGTTTTTGTAAGAAACTTTCCCTATACTTAGGGCAGAGGCTACTGTGTGTGTATTAAGAAATTCAATAATTTTTCTTAAAATATTTTTCCTAATCCCGTGTGCATTTACCACTGAAAATTATGGACTGCGTTTGCATGAATAGGTGTTTTTTTAATTAATAATAGGAATTTAAGTTTACCCATTCTTAGATTAGAAATCTTAAACTCTAGAAACTCTTAGGGAGTTCTTAGGTTATAAATCCTTCCCCACTTCCAAATGAAAATTAGCATCTGCTCTACAATTTGGAATTTTAGGGACTTTCTTGTCTTACTCAAAGATTAGGTGATTTACCAGGCAAACTTGCACAATCATATATATGTGAGTGTGTATATATATCTGTGTATAGTTGAATATTTTAGGAATAATAGAACTTCTTTGAAAATCAATTCTTATTTTTGTTAATAAAGCTGTCATGATCAGGATTGTGCATCCGCTGATAACTGCTCTAATCATTCCTGGCATGCTAACAACTTTGGTCACTGAAGAATTGATTACCATGTGCCAGTAATGAAACTGGTATCCTTCAGCCACCAGATTAGTGGTGTATTAGTACACAAGTAGTGAACTAATTAGTAAAGAGTATTGTGTTAGGCTCTTATACTACTACTAACTTTCTTACTTGTTTTTGAACAGGTTTGTTTGTTTAACTTGGTTTGTTGCTTTTAGTGTTTTTATGTTACATTGTTGTTTTTAAAGAATGAATCCACTCTAGTATTATCTATCTATTCAAGGCTCATCTTTAAATTTTTTTTAATGGATGAAATGAGTCAGATGCTAGGATAAGAAAGAAGAGTAGTTGCATTAAGAAATGTGCACATTTATTTTGCAGAGCTGTCCCCTTCAAAATTCATGCCTTACTTTCTATTTCCTATCATTCAGATATCATTTTCATAATTGCTTCTTTCCTGGCTTTATTTATGGATCAATTGTTTTCTAATAATTTGTATAAATGTGTATATAAATATTCATATATAATATGCATACTTACATATACAAACATAATTAATATATAAATATATTTGTATATATACATATACATATATGTGTATGTACCCATGTAAAATTTCAAATTGCATATTACTTCTCAATGTCTTGAAAATATCCTATATGATTATATCCTGATCTGTTAGCCTGTTTGGTACTAGTTTCACAATTTACCTTATACTTGCTGGGAATTTCTATTGTGGATTTTCCATGTTATTTTTATTAAAGAAAATTTATTGAGCTCAAATTATTGATGTAAAATTTTGACATTCACCAACTAATAAGCTGGTAGTACTTTGTCTCTTTGTTCAGAGTACTGTGCTAGGAAGGTACTTTAATATTTGCAAAACATGTAACAAAATTCCTGTCATCAGAGGGTTTATAGTCTAATTGTGAAATGGTTGATTTTTATTTGGTTGCACTAAACTCAATTTATTTTATCATTTGTTTGCCATTTCAGTCTTCCCAACCCTACCTCTCTCACTTTGCAAAGACAAGCAATACAATATAAAAGTTATACATTTGTAGTCATGCAAAACAATTCCATAATAGTCAGGTTGTAAAAGAAAATATAGAGCCAAAAAAAACCACAAGTAAAAAAAAGTTCAAAAAGTATACTTCAATCTATATTCAGATACCATCAGTTATTTCTCTGGGATTGGATAGCATTCCTCATCATGAGTCCTTTAGAGTTGTTTTAAATAAGTCTATTGCTGGTAATTGCAAAATCCTTCATAGCTGATCACCTTACAATATTGCTGTTATTTGTATACAGTATAATTCACTTTGCATGAGCTCATAGTGTACTTTCCAGATTTTTCTCAGAGCATCCTATTCATCATTTCTCATAGCACACTAGTATCCCATTACAATCATATACCCCAACTTGTTCAGTCATTCCCCATTTGATGAGCACCTCCTCAATTTCCAATCCTTTGTCCTCAGAAAAAAAGGTGTCATAAATATTTTTCTACAAATAGGTAATTTTCCTTTTTGTGATACAAATCTAGTGGAGGTATTGCTAGGTCAAAATATATGCATGGTTTTAGATCCCTTTGGGCATAGTTCCTCTTAGCTCTAAGAATGGTTGAATAAGTTCACAAGTCTACCAAGAGAGCATTAATATTTGTTTTCTTACATCCCCTCCACTATCTGACATTTCTTTTTCTGACTTATTAATCAATGTGAGAGGTATAAGACAATGCCACAGAATTGTATTAATTTTCATTTTTCCAGTTGATAGTGAATTAGGACATTTTTTTGATATGGCTATAAATGAATTTGATTACTTCATCTCAAAATCATTCATATTTTTGGATTACTCATAAACTGGAGAATGGTTCTTATTTTTATAAATCTTACTCAGTTCTCTATGTGTTTAAAAACTGAGGCCTTTATCATAGAAACTTGCTTAATTTTATTTCACAGTTAATATTCCTAACTATATTTCCCTTCATCTATTTCCTATTTGTTTAATCTATTCTCTCTTCCCTCACTTTGTCCCTTACAAAAGTGTTTTTCTTCTGATTACCCCATCTCCAAATATGTCCTCCCTTTTATTAAGTCCCCTTCTCTTGTCCCCTTTCTCTTCTACTTTCCTGTAGGAATAGATTTCTATACCCAATTGAGTATGTATATTGTTCCATTTTGAGCCAATTCTGACAAGAATAAGGTTCACTCATTTCCCCTGAAATCTCTGTTCCCTTCCACTGTAAAAACTTTTACTTGACTTATGTGAGATGATTTACCTTATTCTTCCTTTCCCTTTCCCTTTCTTTCAGTACATTCCTCTTTCACTTTTAAATTTAATTTAATTTTTAGATTTAATCCTCTCATATTCAATTCATACTTGTGCAAATTTATCTATATATATCCCTTCAATCTGTCATAATAATAAGAAAGTTCTTATGATTTATAAGAATCATTTTCCCATGCAAAAATGTAAGCAATTTAACCTTATTAAGTTTCTTCTGATATCCTTTGCCTGTTTACCTTTTTCTTTTGAATCATATTTGAAATTCAAATTTTTTATTTAGTTTTGGTCTTTTTATCATGAATTCTTGAAAGTCCTCTATTTCATTGAATATTAATTTTTTCTCTGAACTCAGTTTTGCTGGGAAGATGATTTTTGGTTTTAATCCTAATTTCTTTGCCCTTTGGAATATTATATTCCAAGCTCTCCAATGCTTTAATGCAGAAACTGATACATTTCATGTTATCCCAACTGATTTGATGATATTTTAATCATTTCTTTCTGGCTGTTTGTAATATTTTCTCCTTGACCTGAGCACTATGGACCTTGGATATTATATTCCTGGGAATTTTCATTTTGAGATTTCTTCAGGAGGTGATTGGTGAATTCTTTCAATTTCCATTTTACCCTCTGGTATTTCTTGCTAATTTCTTCAAAGATTATGTCAAGGTTCTTTTTTTTTATCATGGCTTTCAAATAGTGCAATATTTTTTAAGTTATCTTTTCTAGATCTTCTTTCTGTTTCCATTGTTTTTCTAATGAGATTATACATTGTCTTCTTTTAAAAATTCTTTTGGCTTTTTAAAAATTGTTTCTTGATTCCCTATATAGTCATTAGATTCTATTTTCTTAATTCTAACTTATAAGAAATTATTTTCTTCTGTTAACTTTTGTGCCCCATTTTCATTTGGCCATTCTACTTTTTAGAGGTTTTTCTTCAGTGAATTTTGTGTCTCTTTTTACATTTGGTCAGTTCTGCTTTTTAAATAATTCTTTTTTATTGTCTTTTTGTATCTCTATAATTTCTCCTAATCTAGTTTTTTAAGTGTTATTTTCTTCAGTATTTTTGTATGTCCTTTATCAAGTGTTGAACATTTATTTTTTCATAATTATTTTGCAACACTCATTTTTCTTTCCATTTTTTCCTCTGTTTCTCTTGATTTATAAAATCCTTTTGAGGTTTTACATGGCATGAGTCCATTTCATTTTTTTTGGAGGCTTTGGATCTAAGAGCTTTGACTTTGTTATCTTTTGGTATGTATTTGATCTTCCTTGTCAACATAATAACTTTTTATGGCCAGAATATTTTTGTCTTAGTTTTTCCCCCACTTATTTCCCTAGCCTATTAATTGCCTTTTAACTCTTTGTCAAAGAGAGCTCTCTTTGTGGGGTGAGGGGGGTGTAATGTGCCAACCTTCAGGAGTTTTGTGCAACTATTTTCTTTTTTTAAAAAATTTATTTAATTTTTTTCTTTATTAAAGCTTTTTATTTGCAAATCATATGTATGGGTAGTGCTTCAACACTGACCTTTACAAACTTTCCGTTACAAATTTTTCCCTAGTCCCCACCCCTCCCCTGGATGGCAGGAAGTCTACTATATGTTAATTATGTTAAAATACTTGACAAATCGAATATGTGTATACGTATTTCCACACTTATCTTGTTGTGCAAGAAAAATCGTATCTACAAGAAAAAAAAATCTGAGAAAGAAAACCCAACGCAAGCAAACATCAATAAAGAGCATGAAAATGTTATGTTGTGGTCCACATTTCACATCCCTCTCTCTGGGTGTATATGGCTTTCTTCACTGAACAATTGGAACTGGTTTGAAACATTTCATTGTTGAAGAGAGCCATGTTCATCAGAATTGATCATCATGTAATATTGTTGTTGCTGTGTATAATGACCTCCTGGTTCTGCTCATTTCACTCAGCATCAGTCCATGCAAGTCTCTCCAGGCCTCTCTGAAATCTTCCTATTGGTCGTTTCTTACAGAACAATAATATTCCCTAACATTCATATACCATAATTTATTCAGTCACTCTCCAATTGATGGGCATCCATTCAGCATCCAGTTTCTAGCCACTACAAAAAGGGCTGCCACAAACATTCTTGCACATGTGGGTCCCTTTCCCTCCTCTAAGATCTCTTTGGGATATAGGCCCAATAGAAACACTGCTGGGTCAAAGGGTATGCACAGTTTGATAACTTTTTTGAGCATAGTTCCAAATTGCTCTCCAGAATGGTTGGATCCGTTCACAGTTCCACCAACAATGAATCAGTGTCCCAGTTTTCCCACATCCTCTCCAACATTCATCATTATCTTTTCCTGTCATTTTAGCCAATCTGACAGGTATGTAGTGATACCTCAGAGTTGTCTTAATTTGCATTTCTCTGATCAATAGTGATTTGGATTGTGCAACTATTTTCAAAGATCATTCTAGGGAACTGTAAATTTTCAGTTCTTCAAAGGTGGTATAACCCAAGGAGAAGTGTTATTTACTCTACTAGCCTGTGCTATAGTCTTGGAGTGACTACAAACACTCTTTTCTGCCCTGGAACTGTGAAGACAGTCCCTGTTCCAGTGTGGCTGCA
Source organism: Myrmecobius fasciatus (assembly GCA_023553655.1). Classification (NCBI taxonomy): domain Eukaryota; kingdom Metazoa; phylum Chordata; class Mammalia; order Dasyuromorphia; family Myrmecobiidae; genus Myrmecobius; species Myrmecobius fasciatus. The sequence continues at coordinate 132,623 of JAJPUD010005819.1, forward strand.
AGCTCTAGTGTGCTAGTGTTTCTTCTAAAGCTGGGACCCATATACAGATATAAGATCCAGATCCAAGTATGGGCAAAGGAACAGAGTCCTGCTTCATTGCTAGTAAAGAGAGCCCTGTACTCTTCTGCTAAACAGTGGTTCATCTTTCTTACTTTCTGTGGGCTGAGAGCTCTGGAAGCCCCTGCTGCTGCAAGGGATTCATTGACTCCCAATGCCTGTTCTTGGTTTGCTGGGATCCAGCTGTGCTGTTGTAGCCAGAGCTGGACTAAGCTTTCATGTCAATGTTCTCTGTTTTCTTTGGTTGGAAAATTGTTTTGATCCATTTTTGTTTTGTGGGTTCTGCTGCTCTAGAATTTGTTTAGAGGTATTTGAAGGGGTTTCTGGAAGAGCTCAAGTAACTCCCTGATTTTATTCCATCATTTTGGCTCCACCTCCCAGAAAGAAAAAAGAAAAAGCTTTGACAAAATACCAAAAACAATATTATAAAATGCACCAGAAATCATAGAAATGAATGGAGCATTTCTTTTTTTGTGTGTTGAAATACTTTTTATTTTTTTTTTATTTTTTATTTTTTTTTATTTTTTTTAATTATTTTTTTTATTTTTTTTTAATTTATTTTTTTATTAAAGCTTTTTATTTGTATAACATATGTATGGGTAGTTCCCCAACATTGATCTTTACAAAGCTTTCCATTACAGATTTTACCCCCAGTCCCCTCCCCTCCCCTAGATGGCAGGAAGTCCACTACATGCTAATAATGTTGAAATGCTTGAGAAGTTATGCAAGAAAAATCCTATCTACAAGAAAAAAAAAAAAAGAATCCGAGAAAGGCAACACATTGCAAACAAATGTCAATAGAGATCATGAAAATGTTACGTTGTGGTCCATATTTCATATCCCTCTCTCTGGGTGTATATGGTTTTCTTCAGTGAACAATTGGAACTGGTTTGAGACAATTCTTTGTTGCAGAGAGCCATGTCCATTAGAATTGATCATCATGTAATACTGTTGTTGCTGTGTATGATGATCTCCTGGTTCTGCTCGTTTCACTCAGCATCAGTTCATGCAAGTCTCTCCAGGCCTCTCTGAAATCGTCCTGCTGGTCGTTTCTTACAGAATAATATTCCATAACATTCATATACCATAATTTATTCAGCCACTCTCCAATTGATGGGCATCCCTTCAGTTTCCAGTTTCTAGCCACCACAAAAAGGGCCACCACAAACATTCTTGCACATGTGGGGCCCTTTCCCTGAATGGAGCATTTCTTAAATGAAATGTCTGTCATGAGGATTTTCTAAAAAATAAATCCCTTAAGATCAGGAGAGAGGCAATGATATCTATTATCAGCATTCTTCAATTGGTGCTGGCATTGCCAGGTAGAGTAAAAGAAGAAAAATAAATAAAAGGAATAGGCTGTTGCGGCTCTCTTAAGAGCTCAAAATATATGAGCCCTTTTGATCTTAAAGGCAAGATAAATGAGGCAGGAGAATCATAGATTCTGAAAAGAACGCCAGTTTATTATGCTGCCCAGGCTTGTTGATATACATTTTTATAAATGTGATCAGCGAGTAAACAGTAGGTAATCCCCAATCATCATTCAGAGAAGCAATTTGCAGACTTTGCCTATGCATAGTATCTGCCAGTGGGAGAAGAGCCAATCTGGCCATTTAGCGACTCTTTCACAGGTGAGAGGCCTTGTCAAGGCATCCCTGCTCACAACAACCAACTGTGACCCTTAGACCAAAACTCTTTCCCATGATCACAAATCATTGTTCCTGGCTCAACAAGGGCATTTCTGAAATGTGGCAGAAAACTTATTGGGCACTAAAGGTTGAGAATGGCCTTGGTACTCTCTCTCGGCAGAGTCCCATACTCTAGCAAAAGGGTTAGGCAACGTGGAAGTAAAATTATCCCTTTTTTTTTTTTTTTGCAAATTTGATGGTTTACTTCTAGAAACTGAGAGAGTAAACTGAAAAGCTAATTAAAATAAAAACATCAGCAAAGGTGCATAATATAAAATAAATACACACAAACCAGGATTTTTATTTTAAAAAAAGCAAGACATAGAAGGAAAAATTCCATTTAAAATAACTATAGTTAATATAAAATTCTTGGAATTCTCCCTAAGAAACATAGGGACCAAAGAAACAATTAGAAAATACACTTTACACAAAGAAAATCATCTAGATAATTTGAGAAGTATTTTTTGTTCATGTCTAGACCAAGCCAATATAATATAAATAATGTTACTACTTAAATTAATTTATTTAGTGTCATATTAATTAAATTACCAAAGTATTACTGTATAAAACTAGAAAAAATATCATCTTGAAGGAAAAAAGATAAAACATATTAAAAGAATCAATGAAATACAAATAGGAAGGATGGTTGAATAATAGTACCACATTTAAAACTGTATTACTAAGTTATTATCCAAACAATTATGTACTTGATAAGAAAGAGATTGATAAATCAATAGAACAAGTGCATAATATATAGAAGTAAGGGAAAATAGTAATCTGGTAAAGGTAAAGATTTCAAATATTGGAGCAATAACTCACTATCTGGCAAAAAATACTGAAAAATTAGAATGTGGTCTAGCAGAACCTGAGCACAAATCAACATCTTGTACTTTGGATGGTTTGGATATGCCATATCCAAACATGATATGGACATCAACAGTGATAGAAAAGCATATTAGCAGACAATAGAAAAATGCTAATGATATCTATGGAAAAGGGAAGAGTTCATGGCCAGTCAAGACTGAAAGATTCTCAAGATAAAATGAATGATTTTGATTTCATCAAATTGAAAACTTTTGACCTACAAAATCAGTGAAGCTAAATTTATTAGAAAGGTAGAAAACAGGGGAAATAACTGCAGTATGTTTTTTTTTTGCTAAAGATCTCATTTGTTAAAATTGGGGAGTATCCCAAATTTGTAAGAATAAAAAGTATTCCTCAATTGATAAATGGTTAAGGGATGTAAGGTTCTTTTTAGAGGAAGCAATCAAAGATATCAATAGTCATATGAAATAATGCTCTAAATCATTAATAATTAGAGAAATAGAAATTAAAACAAAATTTAAGTATCATCCCAGATCACTGAAATTGACCAAGATGACAGAAAAGGAAAAAGACACATACAAGAGATGTGACAAATAGGTACCCTAGTACATTGTTAATAGAAGTGTGCATACTCTTTAACTCACTGATATTGCTACTGGGCTTATAATCTGAGATATTCAAAGAAAAAAGGAAAACTAATTAAGGAAAGGAGGGATTCTCATAAATTGAGGAATGGTAAAACAAGCTATGGTATATTACTGTGATGAAATCCTATTTTATTTTAAGAAATAAAGATTTTAAGACCGAAGATTTATATGCAATGATACAGAATGTACTGAGCAAAATTTAGATAGAAATTTATATAGGAAAATATTTTAAATATAATCAAATTTGAAGGATTTAGTAACTCTGATCAACACAATAATCTAACACAATTTCAAAAGATTAATGATAAAAAATGTTGTCTTCCCCCAGAAAACTGATTTTTTTCATGATGAACATTGAAGTATATTCTCTCTCTATCATGTTGCAAAATGGTTAAGAAAGAAATTTGTTTTAGATGACTTCAAATTGTAATAGATTTCATATTTGTTTTCTAAATTGGTGGAAAAGGGAGAAAACTGGAATCTTAAAAATTAATTTAAAAAATGAAAAAAGAAAAAAGTAAGTTCTATAAAATGACAATAGAATCACAATTTTTATCTATGAAATAAAACTGGTGATAGTAACTCATATTTTTCTCATAGGGTTAAATGTGTGAATCAGTTCATAAATGGTTAAACATTACATAAGTTCATATCTTATATTTATCATATAATTGCATAATATGTATATATGGTATCTCAAAATATATTTACATTTATACATCAGAATAAAATATATTTTAAATAATATTTATGTATTTACATGTTTACAAATGTATGTATGTATGATAGGACTAATATTTTCTAGGTTTTTGGGGGGTTTTGTTTTGTTTTTATAGAATGGGGTAAGGCTTAATCTTCATCCTATAATAGATATTATTTTCCCTAAAAGAAGACAAAACATTACCAAAATCCATTTTGCCCCTATAGGCTTCTTGTTCACCTAAAGGCATAAAAAGTTACATTAATTTTCAAGTTGGGCCTCTTCTGACTTTGGAGCTTTTTGAAAACCACATAAGGTCATCATGGCTTTCAAAATATCTTTTTTCTAATAAACAAAATGTTTTAATATGGAGTTCAGAGCTGCATTGAGAAAACATAAGTAACTACATATCCTTCATATGTTAGAGAAAAATAAATCTACTTTTGTTAATTGTTCAGAAAATTATTGTTTTCTACATTACTACTTTAAAATATGAACCAAGAGAATGAAGAGAATACTGTCATTAGAGACACCTCTTACTATGCATGTACACACACATGCACACACCCACATCCACATACCTGACATTACATTCAGAAACCCCTGGGCTTAGGATTTTTTTGATCTCTTTGTCTCTTTTTCTCTGTGTGCCTCTCTCTCTGTCCATCTGCCTGTCTTTGTCTCTGTCTTTATCTGTCTCTGTCTCTCTGTATTTCTCAACTATATATATATATTATATATAATATAATTATCTATGTCACTTTTGCTTTATTAAGTTTCTCACATCTGTAGCATATCACTAAGGATTAAAATGGCAGTGCCTACAAGAATACTATAAGATTTTCTAGTTTAATAGGAGTAAATGGAGGCTCAAAAGAGTTGGGTCTCACTTGTAGTTCTAAAATCTTATGCTGTGGATATTATCTTTATAGTATATTTTATGACTACTTGAATTTCTAGCTATTCCTCCATTATGACTAATTTTAAATTTAACTAAGATTATTTCTCTGAATATTTGTATCTAAAATGTTGGGGAACTAATATATGCCAGAGTAGCTGGAACAAGCTTTGTTGCAAAATTGCACCCTCTGTATTATTGTCTACCAGAAGCTTTCAGACTTCATTGTGACATATGTGATTTTATTTATTTTAAAAATATATATTTGTCTGTGTACATATATATGTCAATGAAAATGGATTTTTCAGGCATTTAACACATTCATATTAGCAAAAAGTAATACCTAAAAATAACACTTATTTCCCCTTCCCCTTTGCATATTTTTCCTAGCTCTATGTCAAGATATTGTGGAAATGGATTGAATATAAATAATATTTAATTGAATGGGATCTTTGATAACTTTTTCTATCTGAAATTGAGAAAATATGAACAAAATAAATTTATATGATACTTGATTCCACTACTATTTGGTAATTATAGAGGTGGTTTTTAGCTTTATTAAATTATTTCCTTCAATAACAGGATTTTGAAGTTCATTTAAACTACTAAAAAACTATTACTGTTATGAGGCTTGATAAACAAAATAATTTCCTTTTTGTCTTAAAATGAACATTTTAATTACATAAAATCTTAAAGATTTTTAAAATACACACAATGCAACTAAATTTTTAAGAGAAGAGAATATATAAATGGGAAATAAATCTTTGCAGCAAGTTTTTTTTAATTGCAGTAAGTTTATTTCTTTTAATACACTCAGAATTTCTTTATGAGTCATGTTGGGAGAGAAAAATTGGAGCAAAATAAAAAAAAACAATGGAGAGATTAAAAACAAAAACAGAAAAATAAGTGAAAATATCATGTGTTGATTACCATCCAATCTCCTTAGATCTTTTTCTGGATGCAGATGTCATTTTCTTAACAAAGTCTATTGGGATTCCCTTGGATCACTGAATCACTGAGAAGAATCAAGCCTTTTATCACTGCACTTTCTGTTATTGTGTACAATGTATACCTGGCTCTGCTTATTTCATTTAGCATCAGTTCGTATAAATCGTTCCAGGCCTTTCTATAACCAGCTGTTCACCAGTTTTTTTTTAAAACAATATTCCATATTTTTCATGTACCACAGCTTGTTCAGCCATTCCCCAATTGATGGGCATCCACTCTTTTCCCATTTCTTTGCTACCATAAAAAGAGCTGTTACAAACATTTTTGCACATGTGGATCCTTTCCCCTCCTTTATGATTTCCTTAGGAGAGAGACCCAATAATGATACTATATTGGATAAAAGGGTATGCATTATCGCTCTTTAGGCATAGTTCCAGATTGCTCTCCAGAATGGTTGGATTGTTTCACACCTCCACCAGCAATGCATCAGTGTACTAATTTTCCCACATTCCCTCTAACATTTTCATTATCTTTTCCTGTCATCTTACCCAAACAACAAGATGTGAGGTGGTACCTCAGATTTGTTTTAATTTGCATTTCTATATTGAAAAGTGACAGAGCATTTTTTCATAAAATATGAATGGCTTTAATTTCATCATCTGAAAATTGTTCATATCCATTGACTATTTATCAATTGGGGAATGATTTGTATTCTTATACATTTGACACAGTTCATATTTTAGAAATGAGACATTTATCAGAAATACTGGCTGTAAAGATTTCCCCCCCCCAGCCTTATCCTTCCCTTTTAACCTTATTTCTGTTGATTTTGCTTTGGGCAAAACCTTTTTAATTAAATGTAATTTAAAAATGTATAAGTTGTCCATTTTGCCTTTCATAATGTTCTCTAGTTCTTCTTTGGTCATAAATTACAATAGATCTGATAGGTAAATTAATCCTTATACTTCTAATTTGTTTATGGTATCATCCTTTATCCTCAAATCATGTATCCTTTATGACTTTATTTTGCTATGGGGTGTGCAATGTAGGTTTATGCAGAGTTTCTGACATACTATTTTCCAGTTTTCTCTGCAATGTTTGTGAAATAGTGAGTTCTTTTTTCCAGAAACTGGAGTTTGGGAATTTATCAAATGCTATATTGATATAGGCCTTAATTATTGTGTGTTGTGTATTTAATCTATTCCACTGATCCATCATGCAAATCCATTTCCTAGAGTTATCTCAAGAAAGAAAGCTCTTCTTTGATGTTTTGGGAATTATCCCTACAAGGTGATAAAGATAAGATTTCATAGTAACATTTTAGCGTATATGGGTTCCTTGTGTTTGCTATTAACATGTGTGTGCACATTGTGTGTGTGTGCATGTGTTTTCAGTAAGTTTTCAGAAACCAGTAAATTCACATGTCTATTACGAAGGCCCTGGGATCTTTTATTTCATCTTTCAGCTCTCCTTCTGTCCCTCCTCTTCTTCTGTCTCTTCCCTCTCTCTCTGGCCTTATTGACTCCCATGACTTCCCATGGATAACACAGATATTATACTCAGAAGACATTTTAATCCCATTTAGTAGTTGATCCAGGGCAACTTACTTAATTATTCTGTGTCTAAGTTTTCTCAGTTGTAAAGTGAGTGTTAAACATGGAAGCTTCTAAGATTCCCTTCTAGCCATAGATCTCTTTTTCTATTATCATTTTAATGAAAATTGTGTGTGTGTGTGTGTGTGTGTGTGTGTGCATGCATGTACATCCTCCTGGTGATAGTCTTCATGAAACTAAGATAGGCTGGTCATTGAATGGTAGACATAGACCATATGAGCTTGCACATGTGGTCTGCTTTACTTTTTTTTTTTTTTTTTAAAGAACTGCCAGAACCTGCACTACATTGGTGTAGGCTGTAAGGCCTCAAGGTCCTGTCTATGCTTCAGTGAGGTACTGCAATAATGTAAGTGAGGAAGCAATTCAGCTCATATTTGCTTCAATCCCTAGAGCAGAGCTTTTTGTGAAAAGAAATCAAAATAAATATTATTGTTGCAGATATATTAGATAGGTAGATAGATGATAGTTTTTTTTTCATAGTCTACATATTAAATCACTTAAAAATCTCTATCATCTTGCATCTATGAAATTGAACCCACCACATCAAGTCTGTTTAAATTACAGGAAAAATCATTATGCACCAAATCTGGCATCACACAAAACCAGTTTGGGCCACCCCCAGAAGAATGGTGAAGAGAGAAGAGGGATAGATCAGGTGTATTCCTGGCCAGGAGAGATGTCTGCCTTTCATTCTGGTGACTGACTAACTCCTAAGAGACTGGGGAGAGAGAAAAGACTCCTAGGAAGGATATAGAAAAAAATGTAGATTTAAAAAATAGAGAATACATATGAATACTAATGTGAGCAGAAATATAGATAAAACATTTACTAAGAATTTACAATGGGTAGATACTGTTATAAGCACTGAGGATTAAAATACAAGTGCATAAGATACCCATTACTCTCAAAGAGGTTACATTCTAGGGAGAAAACAGTGAGCGAATAAAAGGATGATAGACAGAAGGATAGGTAAAGTGCTTATATAGGAACAAGGCTTTTAAGAAAGGCACACTAGATAGTGTGCCTCTTAGGGTGCAAGGGAGCATGGCTGTGGTCTTTCATGAAATGGGAAAATGTGCCAGGAATTCAGCAAACTTAATAATAATAATAAATAATAATGATAATGATAATATCTAGCATATATGTAGATACTATCTGTCAGGCATTGTATGAAGTGCTTTATAAATATTATCTCATTTAATTCTCACAGCAATCTTGAAAAGTAGGTGCTATTATTATCCCCATTTTACAGATGAAAGAATTGATGTAAATAGTAAAGTGACTTGCCACAGGGTCACATGTCTAGGAAATCTCTGAGGCTGCATTTGAACCCGGGTCTTCCTGACTCCAAGCTTGCACTATTTAGCAGCTTGATAGCAATTCTGATAGCAGACATAAGGGAAAGGGTAACTTAAATTATAGGTTCTGCTTAATCTAAATGTGTGCATTTTCTAAAGGAACAAAAATAACTTATTTCCAAAAGGATTAAAGCCTTGATCTACTCTGGACCAAGTCTTACTACATTAAACTAATTAAGCATTTCTTCACAATATTTAATATAATAGAATCATCAATATAGATGTGATGGTAGAAAGAGCTCTGGATTTGGAGCCAGTGTGACCAGGTTCAGATCTCTGGTTTAGCACTTAATACCCCAGTGACTTTGAGTATCTCTTGGGTTTGTTTTCTCTAATCTGTTAAATAATGGAGTTGGACTCTAGTTCTCTAGTACCAATTTGAGCTCTAATGATAATCCATTGTTTTCATTGTACAGATAGGGACAGTATGGAACAAATAGCTTAAATAAGTTTAAAAATATGAGCTGATATTTGAACCCAGGATCTCCTGTTCTCTATATCTTTCATCATCCCACATCATCATCCCAATCAGTTTCAATTATACCAATATAGATTTCTGGAAAATAAATATTTACATTGTATTTTACATCTAATTCACATATTGAGATTCTTTGAATACTACTTAACATGAAATAGTCTCTTTAACAGTCATTAGAGCTTCTTTCTAAAATTGGCCTCCAGGTAATTGGCACTAACTTTTCAATTCATTTTCCCCTCTTGTAAATGTATCTTTCTAGCTAAACTAATGTCTCTGTCAGATATATTAATGAATGAAAAATACCAAGTTCAGTTCTTGCCAAAGATAACTCTCCAAGTCATCTCTCAAAGGAGAAACTGCCCAATGTTTTCCAGCTTTTTGAGTTTAGCCTTGAGCTCGCTTTGTATTTGAACATGTCTTATTTCTTCTTAACTGCTTGTGAGATGATTGTTCCTCTGAGAACCCAAACTGTCTTCAGTCCAACCAAATGTGTGTGATATAAAAGAAAGGCTATTTCCCCGGACTAGGATTCCTTTGTGCTAAGGAATATGTTAAACCTTTTTTCTGCTGTTAACCCCTGTGAGCAAAACTATACAAACTCAGGCAAAAACATTTTCCCAAGGTTTTCCTATCTAAAATAAAATGAAACAATTCTGGAGTTAAAAATAGCTAAATAAAATACAAGCTATCTTGAGAAAATGGTACAACATTTGACATATTTTAGTGTCATCTATAGTGGGGTCAATGTGAAAAGCCAAGAAAAATAATTTAATCTTGACTCCATAGTCACTCATAGGAAGAGATGAGTAATCATCTCATGGGATGAGTGGGCATAGATGGTTTGTGATCTATGGCATTGAATAGAATGATCATATCAATGAGATTACAATTCCTTTATTATTGGAGTTTGGTTTATAAGAAGAAATGGTTAAACCTTTTGTAAAACTAATTAAACTAATGAACTAATTAAAAGTTAGGGCTGCCTTTTATTTTTATCCTGGAGCAGTATAAGGAAGAGTATAAACTACATTCAGATGATTTTGACATAATAGTAAAATTGCTTGACAAATGGCTCAGGCCTTATAAGTAATTATCATCAGGTTTCCATATCAGGAGTTGATTCTGTTGTCATTATATTTAATGGTCTTAAGTAGATCACCAAATGAAAAACTTAACTCAAATATATTCTTACTAGAATCAAAGATCATTATTTCTGCTTTAGTTCTTCTGAAATACTAGAAAAGAGTGCATTTTTATCACATACTGAGAGAACAGGATAGACAAACGACCATACACAGAAATTAAAAAAAATTAACTGCCTACTTTCTTGATAATATTGGAAAAAATACGGCCTGAGTAGGATTTTTGGGGTGGGGGGGGGTGGGATAGGAGATTCCCTATTTGCCCAAAGTGATCCTGTGACTTTTTTATTCACTATCTGGATAGGGAAATCTAAATTAAGATGAACCAAGAAGTTAAAATTTCTGGTTATTCTTTGCTGATTCCAGGTCTTTGATCCTATATACATCAAGTATTCTAAATCTTGTTTTGTGTGCAATGGACCTCTGGTGATTCCTTTGGTCTGCTTCTCAAAATAATGTTTTTAAATAAGTAAAATACACAGGATTACAAGAGAAACCAACTATTTGAAATACAATTATAAAGATATATTTTAAGCTAATCAATAGAATTTTATTTTTCCAAATAGAGATAAAGATTGTTTGCAACATTCATTTTTGTAAGATTTTGTGTTCCAATTTTTTTCTCCCTCTATCTCTGATCTTTCCTCTCTACAAGAGAGTAAGCAATCTGATATAAGTTATACATGTATAATTCTTTTAGACTTATTTCAATATTTGTCATGTTGTTCAAGAAAAATCAGATCAAAAGGGGAAAAAAAACACAAGAAAAAATGCAAGTTAACAACAACAAAAAAATGAATATAGTATGCTGCAATGCACATTCAGTCTCCCTTGTTCTCTCCCTGGATGGGGATGGCATTTTCCATTCCAAGTCTTTTGCAAGTGACTTGCTGAGAAAAGCTAAGTCTATCATAGTTGATTATCACATAACCTTGTTGAAACTGTGTAAATGTTCTTCTGGTTCTACTCATTTGACTCAGAAAAAGTTCAAATAAATCTTTCCAGGCTTGGAATTTCTTATAGAAAAATAATATTACATTACATTCATATACCATAACATATTCAGCCATTCCCCAATTGATGGACATCCACTCAATTTTCAATTCCTTGCCAACACAAAGAGAATTGCTATAAATATTTATCTATATGAGGGTACTTTTCAATTGTTTTATGCTTCAGGATATAGGCTTAGTAAAGGTATTTTTGGGTCAAAGGATATGCACAGTTTTATAGCCCTTAGAGCATAGTTACTCATTGCTCTATAGGATGGTTAAATCAGTTTACAACTCCACCAACAAGACATCAGTGTCCCAGTTTCCCACATCCTCTTCAACATTTATAATCATCTTTTCCTGTCAATTCAGCCAATCTGATTTTTAAAATTTGCATTTCTCTGATCAAGAATGATTTAGACCATTTTTTTCATTTGACTAGATTGCTTTAGTTTCTTCATCTGAAAATTATTCACACCTTTTGACCATTTGTCAATTGGGGAAATGACTTGTAAATTTGACTTAGTTCTCTATATGCTTTAGAAATTATCAGAAATATTAACTGTAACAATTGTTTCCCAGCTTTTTGCTTCTCTTATAATCTTGGCTGCAGTCATCTTGTTTATGCAACAAAATTTTAATTTAATGTAATAAAAATAATCCAATTTTTCATTTAATAAGGTTCTCTATTTCTTTTCCAAACTTAAATTTTGGAGGCAGCTAGTGGCAGAGTGGATAGAGTACCAGCCCTGAAGTCAGGAAATCCTGAGTTCAAATCTGATTTTAGACACTTAACACATCCTAACTCTGTGAGCCTGGGCAAGTCACTTAATCCCAATTGCCTCAGCACAAAAGCAAAAGCAAAAGCAAAAACAAAAACAAATAAAAAAACCCTTAAATTCCTCCCCTTCTTCAAATATCTGATAAAGAATATGCTCTCCTAATTTGTTTATCATCTTTTATGTCTAAATCATGAACCCATTTTCACCTTATCTTGGTACAGGGTCTATGACTATTTTCTGCCAAATTATTTTCTATTGTGCCAGAAAATTTTGTCAAATAGTGGGTTCTTATCCCCTACTCTGAAGTTTAAATGGAAGGAGTAGATTACTATAGTAATTGATTATGTGTCTTGTGTGTTTATTCCATTGATCCACTTTTCTTCACCAGTTTGATAACTGTTTTGATAACTGCTGCTTTATAATATTTTTAGATTTGGTTTGGATAGGCCACTTGCCTTTCCATACTTTTCCCCATTAATTTCCTTGATATTCTTAATCTTTTTTTCTTCTAGATAAACTTTGTTATTATTTTTCTAGCCTTATTAAGTAATTTTTGGCATTATGATTGATATGACATTAAATAAGTAGATTAATTTAGGTATAATTATCACCTTTATCATATTAGCTTCACCTAGCCATGAGCAATTTGGTATTTTTCTAGTTATTTATATCTGACTTTATATTTGTGAAAAGTGTTTTGTAATTGTATTCATATAGTTCCTGAGTTTGTCTTGTTCAGATATTTTATATTGTCTACAGTTATTTTAAATGATATTTCTCTTTGTATAGCTTATAACCTGGCTTTATTGGTAACATATAGAAATGCCAATGATGTATGTGGGTTTACTTTATATCCTACAACTTTGCTAAAGTTGTTCATTGTTTCAAGTAGTATTTCATTTTCTAAGATTCTCTAAATCTACCATCATATCTGTAAAATCAAAATATATAATTTTTCAAAAGATTTCTAATCCACATTAAGGATCTTTACTATGGATTCTTATACTACCTATAACTGACACTGTTTTCCATGTATTTTTGTATGGAAACATGTTTATTTCCTAAAAATTCCAAGAGTAAGGCTGAACTGAAAACAGTTCTCAAGATAAAACAAATCACATTAAATCTTTGTGCTACTTTTATGCATTCATAGTTATTTTTATCTTCAATATCTCTTTCTCCCTCTCCCTCTCCTTCTCTCTCTCTCTCTCTCTCTCTCTCTCTCTCTCTCTCTCACACACACACACACACACACACACAAACACACACACACACATACATATACCCATACACACACATACACATCCTTTTCATCCCCTAGCATATTCCCAAATCAAAAGAGACAGATTAGTTTTTGTATACATGTTTAATATGACTTTCTACACAATATTACTTTAATAAGGAACTGTAAGATTTTTCCTTCTCAGTTCCAGGGAGTGGAGCCTAGATGTTGGTATAAAGTCAGGAAGCTGCTCTAGATGTCCCAGTTTTCCTTGAAAAACACATGAAACTGGGTTCAGGGGGCGGAGCCAAGATGGTGGAGTAAAAACGTGACTCTTTGCATCTCCTCCGATCTTCTCTCAAATCAACAATAAATAAGCCTCTGAACTGATCTTCAAGTAAATGAATTCAGAAATACTTGGACACTGCTTGCTGATATCTCTGAAGAATTTCACATCAGGTTGGTCTAACTCAGACAGAGGGATAAAGAGTGGTGTAGGCCAGAAGTGAGGGTGGGACTCAGCTCATTGTGGCAAAAACTCTGAACTCCAAATTCCAAACACCTGGAGTTTATCTGAGGCACTCGGGACACTCTGCCCTGATTGGGGGCAGGTGTTCTGGCAGACTTGCCTTGTTTAAGGAGTAATTCGGACTTAGTCCTAGGCCCCACCTGCCCAGCACCTTAAATGAATTTGCTAAATTGCCCCCGGGCAAAGAGCTTCAGCCGAACCTTAAAGAGACATACACACTGTCTAAAAAAAAATGAAGAACCAAAAGAGAGCTCTCACCATAGACAGCTTTTATCGAGAAAAAGAAGGAATAATCCCAGATCCTGAGGTTCCTTTAGACAAAACTTCAGAGGATGTTATTAAGGACCATCACTGGTCCCCTTTTCAAAAGACCTTTCTGGAAGATTGCATACAGACTCAAAAGAGAGCTGGAGGATAAATGGGAAAATAAAGTGAAATCAGTGCAAGAAGCCCTCCAAAAGAGATATGATAAAGACACCAATTAATTGAAAAATAAAATTAGGGGAGAAATTAAGAGAGATGCAAGAAGAAATAGATAACAAAACTATACTAGTGGGGGATCTCAACCTTGCTCTCTCAGAATTAGATAAATCAAACCACAAAATGAACAAGAAAGAAACTAGGGAGATAAACCAATTGTTAGAAAACTTAGGTATGATACATCTATGCAGAAAATTGAATGGAGACAGTAGGGAGTTTACTTTTTTCTCAGCAGTCCATGGAACTTATACAAAAATCTACCATGTGTTAGGTCATAAAAACCTCAAAATCAAATGCAGAAAGGCAGAAATAGTAAATGCATCTTTTTCAGATCATGATGCAATAAAAATCACATGCAATATAAGGCCAGGAGAAAATAAACCAAAAGATAATTGGAAATTAAATAATTGAATCCTGAAGAATGAATGAGTGAAAGAACAAATCATAGACACAATCAATAATTTCATCCAGGAGAATGACAATAAAGAGACAACATACCAA